>JAHHUM010001749.1:186985-371150 GCA_036173005.1 Crenichthys baileyi
GGGAAGAAACTGTCTCTGGTTTTAGCAGACAGCGCTCTGTAATGCCAACCTGAAGGTTAACCCTGAACAGTTTGTGTTGCCTCAGGAAGTACAGTCTCTGCTGGGCCTTCTTCCAAACATTGTCTATTTGTGAGGACCATCTCAGGTTTTGAGAAATGGTGGTTCCTAGGAACCAAAAGTGGTCCACAGCAGACAGAGTGTTGTTGATGATGGTGAGGGGGGCATGTGGAGGTGGTGTTCTCCTAAAGTACACCATCATCTCCACACTCTTGAGTGGGTTGCGTTCCAGGTGGTTCTGACCACACCAGCATACCAGCCAATCCACCTTCTGTCTGTATGCAGACTCCTCACTGTTCTGACCAATAACAGTGTTGTCATCTGCAAACTTCAGGACTTTCACAGACAGTCCGCTGAGATCCAGTCATTTGTGTAGAGAGAGAAGAGGAGTGGAGAAAGAACATGCCCCTGGGGGGGCGTCAGTGCTTATAGAGTAATGGAAAACTAATTTAACAAATCAATGGCCAAAGAATTTCACATTTACTGTTATTCAGCTTTCACAGAAGTGCAGAGAATTTAGCAGAATGTTTTTGCAAGATATAAAAAAAACACCCTTATTTTTTAAAGAACAAAAAATCATAAATCATTTATGTGCAGAACAAAGAATCTGATCTATTTTACATGTTAAAAAAAGGAAATTTTTACTGTTGGGTTGTGGCGCATGGTGTTGTGGTAGAGTGCCCAACCCTTTTACAGAAACCTAAGTCCTCGACACAGCCATCACGGGGATGAGTCCCAACCTAGGAGAGTTACGATGCATCTCTTCCACCTCTCTCCACCCCACTTCCTGTCTGCTTACTTTGGGAAAAAAATAACATAAATAAAGGCTACTAGTGCCGCATAAAATTGTACACAAGAATGTTTTATTTTTAAAAGTGCTTTATAGTTGAACTCAACACCAAAATGTTTCCTATAGACCTGCAAACATCGAAGCCTTGTGCACACATAATGAACAGGACCTAAGTTCATTTTTATTTCTTCCATTTGTCACAGACAAATGGACCCTGATGTTTTGGACATCTGTGTTTCAGCAAGCCTTTCACCATGGCTTGACTGTTTTCAAGGGCTTATGTCGTTGTATAATCTATCTATACCCCAGCTCCTGTCCTTGAGGTCCTGCAACGTTTAGATGAGTCTCTGTCTCAGCACACATGAATCAAACAATTAGGTTGTTAGTAGGGCTCTGGGGAAATTGACTGCATGTGTAGGAGGCAGCTCAGATATTTGATTCAAGTGTGTCGAACCTAGGACACATCTAAAAGTTGCAGGACATCAGCCCTCAAGGACTGGAGTTGGACACTCCTGGTCTAGAGTCTAGAGCCTAGATGAGACTGCAATGATCCAGACCATGGTCCATAAGGTATTGTCCTGTCCTTCGAGTAGCCTTTTCCACCAAAGCGGTTCCAGTGATGGTAAAGAACTGATGCTAGAGCTTACGAAGCACCAGTTATTTATGTTTTCAACTCTAGCCCTGGCCCCCCAAAACCGGTGCTAAGCCAGCACCACTCTGCTGCTGGAACAGAGGAAAGAACCAGTTGTGTCATAAGCTAAGGCTAGGCTCAAGGGTAAAGCAACCAATCAAAACGTCGGATTAGCATCAAAATAACACCAGATAATTATCTGTTATCTTCCTACAGTTTATTTTAAGTAGAACAATCTGCCCTTTGCAGCATGCTCACAGCTGATAATTTCCCCATTAAACATTATTTCTGGTTCAGTTCTTTGACATTCTTGATATTTAAATATTTCCTGGTGGTTTTAATAAATCTTGCCCTAGTTGCTGTATTTAACCCCTGCTTTTTGGTACTACTGGTCCAGATATTGTATTACCTGATCAGGAGTGTGAAGCATCCACAACACCACTGGTTTCTTATAACATTGTTAATAAATCAAGGTGTGATATTAGAGCATCTACTTGCAGGGCTAAATAATACAATAGAAAAGAATACAAATATCATTAATCTTGGGAAATTCAGTTGTACCAGCAACCAAAACGAACAAAAAAAAAGATGAAGAGACTATAGAGTAAGGACAAATTTACAACATAAGAAAGAATTGCTGTACAGTCATGATATTGTTTGTGTGGTTAAATTGTCTCCATAGAATGTGGTCCATTACAAAAACATAGAAATAGAAGAAAAATAGAATAAACCAGAGGAGGATCATATGATCAACTAGTTGTTATAACGAACATCATGACATGGCTCAAACTGGCTCTCTGGTGGTGGAAAAGTAAACTGGTGCTTTTACAGAACCACATGAGATTTTGGTTCACATTGACATGATAACAAGTTGCTGCTGTAGGTTTGTTTGCTCCATATCTAATGTAACAAACCACAGGGAATGATGGAAACAACCTCAGTCAGATGTAAACTGTAAAACTTCCTCTGTTTTTGTGACCTATAGATGTCGATGCTCATTGGTCTATGCGCTGAGGAGCATAAAATGCATGTGAATCATTTAAGGGGCACTTTCATTCTCACTGAAACAGAAGACAGTGTCTGATCAGCAGATTAATTTCAAATAAACAAAACAAATTCCAAATTGAGAGTAACTGTGGAATAATGGCAGCTTTGGCCAAGCTGGAGGATGGAAGATGTCAGAGGGAGGGTTTTATTCAGAGATCGTACTGATCTGCTGGTACATGATGATGCATGGCATATTGACTTATTGGGAGATTGCTCAGGGCAATTATTTTGGAGCTCTGCACGTAGCTGGCCTCAGTGTTACAGAGGGAAACCAGGAGGAACCGTGCGTCTCCGGTGCCAGTTCAGGTTCTCACTACGCTGCAGTCCTTTACCTGAGCTTCTTAGAGGGAGCTGACTGACAGGTCGGGTATTTAAGTCATCTTAGCCGGGCCATGCCAGCCATATGGGATGGCCTTATGTGTATGTTGCTATGATATATAATGTTCCCCTTAACTGTGGCTCTCATTTTCAGCGAGGAGCTGATTTCTGAATGTAATTAGAGCTATGGACTGCACTGATACTGCTATAAGGGCACCATCTGTAAGTGAATATGAATTTATGAATAGAAAGCATTGTCTTTCAATATATGTGCAACCTATTTATGATGCGCTAATGTGTCTAATGCAATGGCCTCCTCAGCTCATGATTCTTTTATACTATTATAATTATACGGTTGGGAACAAACCTAAAGCAGACTCTGTGCGTGATGATCTGCTTCTAGGTGATTTTCTATTTTTTATGTGACATCCTGAATGTTTTAAAGATATAAAGTACTTCACACAGTGTGTGTGGTGACAGTCTTCCTAATAGAAAAATGGCAGGAACTTTCACATCATTATAATGATCATCACTGAGCTGAAATTGAGCTTAGCGCAGTCATTAGAGTGCCGTGTGGATTTGATTTAGACATTGTAGAACTAAATGGGTTTGAGCCGACAACCTTTTTGTTTCAAGTCAGGTTTGAGTCGCTGATGTCATTCAAGAAGTCATTGGTTTGCTGTATTTCACTACAAACATCCCTCATGGTGTGTAGACACAGTCTCTCTGAGCGTTTTTCCACCGACAGGAATCAGTTCTTTGACCGTCACAGCAGCGTTGCCATGGTTATTTGGACAGATGATAGATGACTTCCAGTTACTTATACTACTTTGCACATATATTTTGGGCTGGGGACCGGGCAGTTCAAACACCACGTGCAGCTAACCCACTGCAAATTGGAATGTATGAAGGCTATGTGTGCGGTGACATATCTACCACGGTTTCATACATCTGAAACTTTTAGTATGAAAGCTGCACGCTCTTTTGTACATGAGGCCCCTGGTGACTGTTGAGACCATCACAGTACAGAGAATTCATTGTCATGTTCAATAGACTAGTTTGAGATGCTCTGAGCTTTGAGACACAGTGCATTATACCCATCAGAAGATGCATCTACTGTGGTCAGAAAGGGGTGGACATAGTCAGCAACAATACTAGTTTAGGCTGTGGCTTTTAAATGATGCTCAACTGGTATTGAGGGGCCCAGGGTATGCAAGGAGCATTGATGTTGTTAACCTCAAATTCTGACCCTGTTACAGCATGCCGCAAATGAAATCAATACAACCTTTAAATTTGTTTTTGTCAAACTTTGGTGAGCCTGTTCAAATTCTAGTCTCACTTTCCTGTTCTGACCTGACCCGAGTCACACTTGGTCTGCAGCTGAAGCCCATCTGCTTTAAAGGTTGTAGTGCTGTGAGTTCAAAGATGGTAATTTGCATACCTTAGTTGTAAAAAGTGGTTATTAGAGCTACTAGCATGTAACACCGAAACTCACTAAATGCATGTAGTTGCTGCCATGTGATTGTCTGATTTGCTATCTACGTCAACAAGCAAATGAATGGTTGTTCCTTATAAAGTGGTAAATGAGTGTATTTCTGGGCTAGTTTCTGTTTTGATGACAGTAGAAAAGGGATGATGTTTTGCTAACAGCTAACTGCTTCTAGCAAGGATTGAAAGTATATAAATTAGTTTAATCAAGCGATATAACAAGACAATATAGAAATTAGATCAAGGTTCAGATCTAGCTAAATGAACCAATTTTGGAATAAGGGCAAAATTGATCTTTGTTTTGGTTTTCTTATGTGCTTTTCACCACTATAGCTTCTGCTCCATGGTCCCATTCTTAAATTGTGCAACCAAACCACAGCCTCCTGTCTCTGCCCTGCTTCTCCTTCAGTAAAACAAACGCAAAAAGTCACCTTACCAGTTATTTTCAATTTTGTCTACGGCTCTGTCTAAATGTTTATAATTTTCCAGTTGGAAGCTTTGTTTTTGTTTTGGTATATTTAGCCATCCCTCATCCTGGGCTCAGTGCCCGCTCCAGAGACACTCTCTAATTAGAACAGTAGAAATACATATTTAGAGCCATGTGGCTTCGGAGACTCTCTTTATTTAAATCACCAGCAAGAACAATTGAGGCAGCAATCTTTGCTTGCAGGAGACAAGGTCTTCAAAGTAACATCTGAGCGTGGATTTGATCAAAGTGGCTGTAGTGGAATCCACTAACTGCAGAAAAAGATTATGATTTGTTTTTAAATGAGAGCTCTTTAACTGTTATGAAGCAGGTTTCAAATACATCATTAATAAATCAGGCCTAAAGTTTGATAAGAATTTACCTAAAGTTTCTGCCACATTTAATGCACCAGTAATAATGAGTCATTACAAAAGAGATAAATATTCTTGCTGCTTGCCATTAAGACAAGCGTTTGTTCCCCCTAATCATACAGGACATTGGTGATTTAAGGCGTAAAAATAGGCAGTTTGAAAACAAACTGTGTAAATCTCCCTGCAGCGGTGTTGATAAGAACAAGCTGTGTCTTCACACTGATAGCCGGTTTTGGTTTGTTGCCTTCACAGAGACAGGATTGAACAGGAAGTGTGGGCAAAGCCAACAGACATTTAACTAAAATCCCCCTGCTGAGACTTAAAAAAATCCTCCTAGAGAAAATAAACTTGAATCCAACCGCTAAACTTGCATTTATCTGCGGTCCCCAAATGAATGAGCTGTTGCAAACTGCATTTATAGCATATCATAATTTAGGGAAATATTTCATATCAGTTACAATTTTCTGAAACTGGGTGACAGTGATGGCGTAAATGCTACACGACATGAGAGTTTTGATTTTACTCCTAAATAGAAAAATATAAACATAACACCATTGAGCAGTAATTTCCATTTGTATGACTCATGTGACATTATAGTGTCTGTGAGTTCAATTAGGGAGGCACGGGTAAACGAGATTGGCCCAGGGAGGCTGGAGGCTGGAGCTCGCAAGGTTATTGCTGTTGACACAACTCCTCAATGTCCTGTAAAAGACAGGGACAACAGCTACCAATTTCTGAGAGGTGGGGGGGGATAGTTCCAACTATCAAACTTGCTCAAGGGTGTTGAAACAGAGGTTCTGATGACTTCTTGATGTTCTGATTCATCCTCGTTGTGGAGCAGTGGACCAGATCTTTACCCTTGCAGAATTGCTGTGGGGGTGATTGGAATTTTGTTGTCTGATCCACTTTCAAGTGTCAGTCAGCTTTATTTGTTGCAATAAGCTGTGATAAAAATCTTGTTGCAAATTCTGATCCACTCCACTAGAACACAATCCTCCATGCAGGAAGCGTTAGAAGTTTGTTTGTTCCCCCTTGGGGGATCAAATTCACCTTTTGTCATTTATGCAATCTCATTTCCAGAAAACCTCTGTTGAATTGGCCCAATGCGAAAGAGGCCCAATGCGAAAGTCTCACAAGGTCTTCCAGGCAAACTAGTCTTGCATCCTTGCTGATTAAAATGTCCAATGATCTTTACACTTTTGTTGTCCAAACCTTGCTGTGACTGCTTCTATTTTGTCTCATGAATCTTTATTAGTTATGTAGCAGATTACAGCAACAAGGTCCTATGGCAAATTTTAAACCACAAAAGTAAACTGTTGTGCCCCAGTGTTGGTGTACTGTTGTTGTGTCAGCCCCTTCCACCGTGTAAGCCAATTAGCCATGTTGCCAAGTTGGAAACAGTTATTTAAAAAAAAAAGTCACCAGCAACGTTAACAGTGAAAGAGACATGGTATTGGCTGCTACAGCTTCCTGTCTGCTCAGTTTAGGTTTACCAACATTAAAGCAAAGCTATATGTTTACGAAGTTTTACCCACACATGATTTCATAGAAAAACTCCAGTTATGACCAAATATCTGTCATATATATAAAAACAGATAGCTGAGACTGCGGCATGTAGAACACCCTTGCTGACTGAGTTAGGAGGGATAAAATCACAATGCTTATGTAACTCGTGCAGTACTCATGAAATGTGTTATTTTTTTGTTATTTTAACCACTGAGTTTTTAAACCTTTAAACATGGCATTGATTTTTATTTAATTTTATGTAGGATCAGATTGGGACTCATCACATGCAAATGCCTGATCTTAAATGACTCAGATTGATACTGGTGGAATAAAAATACGATCAGGACATTCCTATTAGGTATCACCAGCCAGCAGTTAATTTATACTTAAATAGACAGTGAGAAACATCCATGCAGAGTCAAAGCTGGTGGTCTGTTTGATGCAGTTGCCTCTATGTTTTCCACATGCTACTGACAGTAATGTTTTATATAAAGTAATTGTATTAGTATAACTGTATACTAATTATTTCTGCTACATTTTTTATAGGAAGGTCCATTCTAATTCTGTGCCTTGTGCCTGGTTGGGAAGGAAGAAGCATGAATTTAAACCCGCATGGATCACCATGATTACAACTAAGAATGATGCAAGTGTTTAGATATTAGTTACATTATTAAGATTTGTTATCTGTGCTTCCTTATTAATGATCAACACATCTCCTGTAGTACAATTTTTGCCATAGCTGTGGCATTCAATGACTAAATGACTGCACAAGTTTTGCACTTGAAGGAGTGCTTTATGCCAAGCTGTGTCTTATTGTCTTCCAGTCCTTCAGCTAAGGGAAGTTGGTCCTAGATGGGTTGTAGTGAACATACTGGTAATTTGGGCAAAACTAACTAACATTTTTTTTACCAAATCCATTTATTCTCTAAAGACAAACTCACTTTTCATCCACTGACCCAGAGATTAACTTTTATTTCTACTGTAAATCCCCTTAAATAGTGAATCTTCCTGACATAAGTCCAGTATCCAAAACTCCCTGACTCACTCGCACCATCCTGCCACTGTTTCTGTTCATGTCACATATTGGCCCTGCTCAGTCTCGATGAGACCTGCTGAAGAGCATGCACCAAGAAAGCCACTACCTAACTAGAAAAGCCAGTAATGGAAACAGTTGCAAAACCGACTGAATGAAGTGGAGCCAAATAGAGCCCATACAAAAGGCGCATATGTAAAGTAATGTACCTAACATAAGCAAGGACCACACATTTGAAAATGAGAATAAAATAGTTTATTCTGTTTTATAGTTGTATTAATATGTCAGCATAATTTTCCTTTACCACAAATCTGCATAATCAAACCTATCTACAGAATCCTGGACATTGTTGTTGTCATGCTTTGATCAAACAATATCCTTTATTATTGCACTGTGTAGTTTTAAAATTGCTTTTTCAACTTTGTTTCACACATACAGACAGATAAAATTGGATCAGGTATCCAGATTATCATTGTTATCACTCACTGATGGCCACCAAAACACATCACTGCTTTCAACTTATGTGCCCTAGAGAGAAAATTCTACCCTCTGATCAGTTGTAGAAAGATATGAGGACGGTATTTCATTCTGCATTGATTTTCCTCGACGATGCTGTGTGTGGCTCTTCTAGTTGTTAATTCACCCAGGAATCAACCTAAGTCATTACCTGCACACCGTTTTTTCCTCTGCAATAATCCGTGTTAAACTAAAGTGTCTCCTGTAGCAGAACCGGGCCATCAGGCTTTACCAGAACTCCCCAGCTACAGCACTATACATGTCCTCATGTGACTTTAGTGCTATAAGACGTCAAGGCCTAAAAAAGCCATGGCACTCATCTAATTACACGTCTGTCGGTTTTGTGTTTTATCCTCCTCACATCCTTAATTTCCATTTCTGCCATGTCAAACATTTACTCAGGTCAGTTGTAATCACAGTCCTGCTGGTGTGGACGCTGACCCACAAAAATCCCACCATGTTTAAAAGCTTTACTCTGAAGTATTTATCTCTGCTGAGGGAATAGGGATACACTTCAATATCATCCTGCATATTTTTAAGGTCTGTTTGATAAGCAAAAACATTTTCAGCATTTTCTTATAGTAATATGTTTTGGTCTCGTCATATCATAGATAAATGCATATGTAAGAGCTATGTACTACTTCCCCTGTATATATGCTTAATATGAAACATTCAGAATCAACAAGTGCAAGTACCTTGTTTCATGTGTAATAACCCTGCCTATACTGACCGGAACGGTGCCTACTGTAGCTATTCCCACACCCAGATTTCAAAGTGGACCTCAAACTGTGCAGTCTTCTGAGTAACATCCAGGATCCTGACAGTAGCCCATCTCAAAGCTACAACCAAACCACAAGTGCAATACCACCCTGGATGTTTCTTTTTTCCTACAGGTCTAACCCACAGCGGCAGCTGCACTTTAACTTTGTCTGTGACTGAAGCCTCAGAATTTGACCGTGCGCTGGGTTCCCATATGAGAAGGAACATCCTACCCATGCGGATGTAACCCCTAATTACAACTGATGTTTTTCTTTGGATTCTGACCAAACTGTTGCTCTGCTGACTTTGCTGATGGATAGAACAAGCAGGGTAATGATCATTTTCATCACCGTAAATGAATTCCAATATGCTGATGGGATCACCACAACAAGAAGAACTTTGATGAAAGTTATCCACAAAACTCCAAGCATATTGTGTAAAATGTGAATAAAACCAGGATATGGTAGTGTGAAATTCATTTACAATTTGAATATAATTGTAAATGATGCTAACATTGTATCAGATATTTGAAACTGCATGTTTCAAAGTTTATACAAGAATCAAGGACTGGGAAAAACAAGAGGCTGGAAAATCTTTGAAGCAATTTCAGATAGAGCGTTTCAAAATAAAAGGATTAAGAAATACACATTTTTTTATACAGGTAAAGAGGCGAGTCTAACAATCTGGGCAACCTTCCTTAATGTAAAATTAAAAAAGACCTTTCCTGCATGTCTTCCCCATTCCAAGACTGTCCACTTTGAAATAAAGGCCACTAGTGCCACACATTTTTTTTTTTTAATTACATAAGCTAGACATTTTGGTCTGATAACAAACACACAAGTTGTAAATGGTATATGATGTATAAAAGTCTGTGGGTTTCTGGAATCATGACAGAACCCTGCATGTTTCATTCACTGCTGCACTGACATTGCTAGATTCAGAATGATGAGCAAAAGAATGAACAAATCATCTGCAGGAGAAGGTTGTAGAGCTTTATACAAAACCAAAAGAAAACAAAAAGACATCGAAAGAATTGTAAATTGCAATTAGCCATGTGTGACCTCTAATTAAGATTACTGAAACCAAACCACAGTCAGATAGAGCAACTAAAATTTTAGCCACGGCTGCCAATGTGTTGTTAATTGAACGGGATTGCTTCAAGAGTCAAAAGTCACCAGAAAAAAGCCTTTACTACACAATGCTACAAAGCCCCTTGCTCAATTTACCCTGAACATTATAGCTATAAATATCAACACAACAAATTAAGGAGTCAACAAGACTTTGGATAAAATGTACACCATTCCTCCTGAGAAACATGGAGGTGGATTGCTGATGTCTTGGATAGGTGTGAACTACAAAGGTACATAGAACTTGGTCAAAATGGTGGAGGAAAAGTTGTACTCCTAAGCATGTAAGCTGAGCATGAAATCGTCTTGGATGCCCCAACACATGTTCCAAAACATAAGACCAGCTGTTACGGTGGGAAAAGTTGAAGGTTCTGGAGTGGCCATCTCATTCTCCTTAACTCAGTACCATGCACCCACTTTGGGGTTATCTCAAACATGCAGTTCATACAAATCAGCCCAAGATTTCACAGGAACCGAATGCTTGTTGACCAGAAGAATGTTGTGCTTAAAAAGTGCCTCATCCACAACTACTTCAACGGACTTCAAGCTGTCATTGACATTAGAAGGAGCAAAACACATTAAGAATTGGGCTATGCAATTTTTTGTTCAGTCATTTGTGTAGTTTCTATTGTTATTTGGATTTAAAAAGAGCTAAAACAATTGATAATTCATAGTTTTTATTCTCTGAAAGATGTGTGTTGTAACAATGGTAATCCTAAAATTTCTTTTAAAATTGTTTTTTTTTAACATTTATACTATTTTTTTTTTATTAAAGTTTCTAATAACACATAGCTAGTATTCTGTGAGTTTCTGTTTCTCTGGGGTATAACAGCCCTGTGCCACTGTACTAAAGAAGTCCCCAAGTTTATCTCAACATCAAAAACAGTGAGAAGGATGGTGAGGGAAAGAACTTTGATATCTCCAAGGCTCACCCTGGAGAACTGCCGCAAGGTGTGGCATCAGGTTAGACAACAAGCCTTTTCTTTCCTACCCCCACAGACATAGACATGTTGAGTTTGCTAAACTCCACCAGTACTTTAACTGAAACTATGTTTCTGGACAGATGAGACTAAGACTGAGTTTTTCAACAAGACTCTGTGGGTATGCCATGAAGCATATGATGAACATGTTAGAAAGCACCCCATGCCTTCTGTTTGGAAAAGTAGGGGATCTGTGATGCTGTGGGCCTGTTTCTCTGTCAAATGCTTAGTAGACTTTGTTGGAGTGCACAGTGTCATGAACTCTTTGGAATAGCAAACTATTTTAAATACAAATTCACATCGTATAACTTTCAGCCATCAAAGACAAAAACTATTAATGTGATTGAATAATAAGTAAATCTTTGGAGATGAGCCTGGATCGGCCGTTTGTAGGGAATCTCCTTGAGGCTTTGTCGTAACAAGCTTACCACACAAGTCCTCTCATGACCAAAGATTGTAAAAGAAATCATGCAGTATATCTACTGCTGTAATAATGTCTTATTTTTGTGTTCATTTCCCCCTGTGTGATGTTACCACCACCATGCTGGACAGTTGGTACAATGTTCTTTGGCTTGAAACCCTCACCTTTATTCCTCCAAATAATTTTCTTCTCATATTATCCGCATAGCTCTCTTGTTCATCTTGTCTATGCATAAAACCATTTTCAAGAAGCTTTTGGCTTGCCCATATAGGCTGCAAAAAAAAAAAAGATTAAATCTTGAAGGTGCCTATATTTTGAATCAGGCACTTCTTTCTTGGTCTCTACCCTCTCAGTCCATGTGTTCCAGGAGAAACCCATCCCAAATGCACATCAAAACAAAATTAGTACAACAGGCCACTGGAATGGCCCCAACATTGATCCAACTGAACATTTCTGGGCTATGTTTAAAAGGTGAGGTCTGTGCCCAAGAATATATGTAAACTCCCAAAGGAGGGATGGTCAAATGTCCAGTTGCAATGATGCAAAAAGTTTGCTGATTTATATAAAAAAACATGTCTTTAAGTAGCAAGCTGCTAATAGACATTGTGCATGTATAATATGTAATTTAGCCTGTGTATATAATTTCATCTGAAAATCAAGAATACAATTCCATAAGGTTGCTGTGTAATCATGCCCCTTAGATAAAGGAACAATGCAAATGTGTCTTTGAAAGCCTAAAACGAACGTAGACATTTATGTAAACTTCTGACCAGAGCTGTTGCTTACAGTGAGGAACATTTTTGTCTATAGTTTAGCTCAAAGGTAGATGTGCCACTTCTGCTATGTAACTCCTTCATGGTGGATATCTACTAAGTCTTAGTTCTTTAGATTTTCACTGAATATTTCCCCCTAATTAGAAGCTCAACACTCTCTCCACCCACACCTATCTGAGGGACCCCTGCATTCATATGATCAGAAACAGTTAAGTAATACATTTTGTGACAGCTTCTACAGTATAGTTTCTTCCTGCAAACACTCAGGATAAAACTCGTCATACTGACGTAAATCATTTACCCATTTTCATTAACCACAACTATTTTGTTTCATTTCAACAAGCTTAAAGGTAAATAATTAGATGAATGTTATCATATTTGGTTTCCAGTTGGACCCAAATACAGGCAGATCAGAGGCAGAGAGGGAAAGTGATGAGTTTTATTGTTGAAAAAAAAAAAGAATCCAGCGGGGAACAATGACCATCAATACTGAGGCAGCGTTGGAAAATGACTTTGAAGCAGGTGAGCTAATAAGAGAGTATGTGGAGCAGCTGTGGTATAAGAGACTAATTAACATAGAGGGAGCTGAACTAAGGCTACGTTCACACAGCAGGCAAATGCAGCCCAAATACATTTTTTTGCCCAAATGCAACCCATATCCGACTTTCCCTGGCCCAATTCTCATTTTTTCACCTCCGAAAAATCATAATTGTTCGATTTCCATATGTGGTACTAAATTGGATACGTATCAGATGGTTTTCAAAGCCTCCACAGTCTGAACAGTCATGTTGCATTTCATCCATCATTGTCCTGGCTTAGACTACGCATCCACACAGACTTAACAGAAGTAGCAGTCACTGCTCCACAAAAGGCCATTGTTAATAGTTGTGCTCTCTTCTTTCTTACCTTTTATTCGTCTTGTTATGAAGTGGTCATAAAATCGTCGGCTCCCATTGCCCACAAACGTAATAATAACAGAGCTGCCAACATCCATTATTACTTACTACACATGAAATAGTGTGCGCCTGTATGATGTCTGCATTCTCCACCTGCGCAGGTGGGTCGCTTTGGAGCCGTGAACAGTTCTAACTGAAGTCTGATGGTGGTTGCATTTAAATAATAGTGTGAACCACCACCCAAAACAAAATCTGATTTTAACAAAGAATCGGAATTGAACATCAAGACCTGGTGTGTGAACGTAGTCTAAGACAAAATGTTCTACTATCCAAGGGGACAAATACTAACACTGAGGTAAGAGAACAAAGCAAAATACATGGAGAACATAACACAAAAATAAGTAAGAAACTAAACTCATAGAATGAACCTATATGGCAAGACCCTAATAACAAGAATGAACACAGAGCTAATGAACACAACCTAAATGGCAGCAATAAACCCAAAAATGATCAGAAAGGAAACACAAAAATACTCACAAACACCTGTGGATCATGACAATAATGGCTGATTTATTTTTCTCACATCCCAAGAGTTTCTTACGTCTAATACACTACCGAGCTGTGATTCATGCCCATAAACAGTCATCATAGGTATGTATATTTAGCTAACAGTCCTGAACCATCTGCTTGTTTCTGATACAGGACAGTGCTTACTGATTCTTCTCTCCAAATCTTTGACACCTAGAGTGACATGTGAGGTTCCTGTCAGCAATTGGGTCCTGACTGATGTCAGCGGTGAGTCAAAGGTGCTTGTAACATGCAAAAGGAATGGAAGCTGGACTAAGAGATAGCCTGATGATGTTGTTTTGATAGTAAAAGGTTTTCACAGCTAATTTGCTGAGAAAAGTTGAATGACTTTATGTGGAAATGTGGGATGGAAAAACATACCCTTCAGCCTTTGCTCATTCATTCATATCGGTCTTCTGATGAAAAGAAAACAAAATTTTTCTTTGCTTTGTCTTTTCAAAACAGATAAAATTTCACTCGGTGTTCTTTACCTCTGGATGAAAAAGACCAACCATATATAATGGAGACCAAATAAATCCTTCAATCCCCAAAGGAGACAAATGACCACAACTTATTAAGTTCTACAGTGTCTTGCAAA
The DNA here is from genome assembly GCA_036173005.1 of Crenichthys baileyi. Lineage (NCBI taxonomy): Eukaryota > Metazoa > Chordata > Actinopteri > Cyprinodontiformes > Goodeidae > Crenichthys > Crenichthys baileyi. Next base: position 201,330 of record JAHHUM010001749.1, read on the forward strand.
AGTATTCATACCCATTGAGCCTTTTCGCTTTTTCTATTATCGGAACCACAAGCTTCAATATATTGTTTTAGTATTTTTTCTTAAAGACCAAAAGAAAATTTGAAGTGGATGGAAAAAGACAAATTTTTCATCCAAATACAAAATACAAATCAGAAAAGTGGTTCGTTTGGTCAAATAAAAGAATAAAACTGAGCTTTTCAGCTACGTGCACAATGTAACGGAAAACTAACAGCCAGACCACGACTACTGTAACAGCATGCTGCTGTAAGGTATGCTTTCTTTCAGCAGGCACACAGAAGCTGGTCAGAGTTAATGTAATGGATAAAGGTAAATACTGGATAGTCCTGGACAAACCTGTCACAGTCTGCAAGAGTTTTGATAATGGGGCAAGACCATGACCCTAAACATACAGCTACGTAGAGCTACAATAGAATGTTCTAAATCAAAGCATTTTCATGTGTTAGAATGGCCTAGACCTAAATATAATGGAGAATGGCAAAACTTGAAAAATTCTGTTAAAGATGCTCTTGTTCAATTTGACTGAGCTTGAGCTTTTCTGCAAAGCAGAATGGGCAAAAGATTCAGCCTCTTGTCTGTAAAACTGGTATTTATTCTCCAAAAGGCTTTGAAGCTGTAGTTGCAATGATTGGTGGTTTTACAAACTATGAAATCATGCACTTTTAAGGTTTTAATTTTAAAAACTACTTACGCTTTTTCTTTCACTTTACAATTAGTTACCACTTTGTGTGTGTCTATCACAAAAGTCCTAATAAAATATGTTGAAGTTTGTGGTTTTGACATCTAAATACTTTGGCAAGACACTATTCATGAAGCTTCAGTCCTGACTTTGTATCTTGTGTTGTCATCCATTTTGGGGGAATAGACCAACTAGGCTGCGCAGTTCGACATGCACAGCTCAACAGACGTTGCAGCTCTGACGTCACCCAGGATTATAAAAGCTGTAGAAAGTAGACTTTCATTGCCATTTCCAGCGTGTCTCACGGGACGACGCAACGGAGGTGCACATCTGGAGAGACAAAAGTTCACAGGCCAACTTTTCCTCCACAAGGCCATTCCCGGAAGAGCTTGAAAGCTGGGAATCTGTCTGATACAAGAAGGTCAGAAGATTCATATAACGATTGAAGACCCCGCTGACATTCTGGCATTTTATTGCCAAATACTTTTTCCTTCTCTGTAGTTCAGCTACATCTTGTCAGTGTTGAATATCAGGCCCAGTCTTATTGGGAATCACGTGTTATATGACCTAGATTGCTAAATGATGATGCTGTAGATAGAAGCAATGAAGAAAAATGCAATTATTAGATTTTTTTAGGCCTCAATAGGCTTGAACAAATTTCTCTGAAGCTTCTATGTGCAAACATCTGTGAATATATATTTTCCCGAATGCAAATGGTGCATAAATATCCCGAGCATAAACTGTCTTCTGTGCATGGATGTGCAGGGTAGGCGTAGCTTGTGAGCAAACCAGCTTGTTGGGCGCCTTCGCCAACCCTGGCTTTGTTTGTCACCACGCTCCACATGTGTCTTTTGCAAGCATGCAGTGTGGTCCATGTTGAATTTTTCCTGCTTTTCCTCTCCCTGCTATGATGTCTGCAAAGAAGCCAATAGCAGTGAAGAGGCATACTCTTATACAGCTATGAAAAAGGTATGTGAAATGTGTAAAGGTGCAAAGCTTCCATGCACAGCATCAACAGAACAAATCTGTTGTCTCATGGATCGTAACCATGTACAATCTCAATGTTGCAGCACTTTTACTAACATGTTGAAGCACATGCAGAAGGAAATTCCCATGGACCAATTTCTTTTTGTCGTAACAAGCCTAGAGACAGTGACATGAGGGCTGCCAGTGCTTCTAAAGACATGTTGTATGGAGTGCCAGTGTTGTCAAAACTAGTTTGACGACAGGCTCTATGCAAAATGCTGTATGATGGAGACACTAAGGTATACTGTCTTCAGTTAAATAAAAGGTGGCTTCTCTTAAGTGTCAAATACTTGGAAAAGATACAAATACCCCAACTTTCAATCGACTCTATCATGTCAAACAGGTGGGTGTCTCCCAGAACTTTGATTTGGGGTTTTGTGATCATCTTATGGTTTTATGTACTTTTAGCTTTTTATGTGTTGGAGTTCTGTTGTAGTGTTATTTTGTTATCCTGATTCCTTTCATGAACACAGTTCCATTAACTTCCTGTTTTCCTTTTTCTTTGTCACCTTTGGTTTGGGATTTTTTAATCATGAATTTTGTTTCCTCTCATGTTCCCCTTTCATAATGATCCCATTGATCTCTTACCTGTACTTGGGTTTTCTGTCATTCCCATTCGTGACACTTATGCTGAACAGTGCTGTGATTTTCAGCGCTATGCATGTTTTGGCTGGGGTGTGGACAGCATGGTGGATAGAAACAGGTTACTTTAATATCCATTATTTTCAGTAGCGAAACTTGTTTTCATACTTTTCTGTCAGAAACAATTTGCCTGTTTGAGCAAATTTCAATTTTTAGAGATTTAGAGATTATGCTGTAAATAACGTGTTGTTCGGTTTTCAACTTTTGTTCTCACTTAGATTTATTCTTTCCAACATCTTGCATAGCAGAGCAACACATGTGCTACAGTACATTTATACCCTCAGGAAAAGATGAAGTTTATCACATTCTTTCCTAACTTTTATAAAAAATATTGTAACTACTGTAAATGCCCCTGGATTGCTATTACTTTAAATTATGACTGCTTGAGCCCTGAAGGTTTTATGTTGCCTTTTAAGCCTACTGTGAGAGAGAACCTGGCAGCTGCCAGATGTGCACCAGATGGGGTTTACACGTCAAACCCATCCAGCTGTAATGCATCACTTACAGTAAAATGTACACCTGATGGAAGTGATCACAAGAAAACCCTTGCAATATTTTGGTATTTATTCATTTAAAGCATTCTTCAGTGTAATAGGAGCACTTAATCATATTCTTTGGGTGCAGCAGGGATGAAACATCTAAGCTCAGACTGGGACACATGTGACATGGCCAGCACCCAAAAACCACTGTGCTGGGCTGGGCAGTGGTGATGGAAAACCACCTGTCCCCCTGAGATCAGGGTCCCTCCCCAAATGAAATCAGAGCTACATAGACCAGCAACAATATAACATTAACATTGCTCACCAAGCCGTTTTGTGCTTTGTCTCCAGTTTATTAATGAAATTCAAAAAAGCAACAATGAAAGCAGCATTCGGAGTGTTCACAATATAAAAAGTTGGACAAAGAATTGAAAGGTAAAGAAGTAAAAAGGTTTCTTTTGTTGTCCAGAAAATGTGTCCATTTTACTGATGAGTTAGAAGCAGCAGCAGCTCTGGCTCCAGAGAAAAGAGAAGCACAGCTCACTGCTTTGCGCATCTTGATCATTTCACACACATGATTCGAATGGAAACTAAGCACACTCTTTACCATATGGACCACATACTGATTGGCTGACATTCCTAATGCCGCAGTCAAATCCAGGATGCAGATTGTGATTCTCACCCAACACACTTGAGGCATATAAAACATTTCAAAATCCAAAAACCATCTGATTTCTCTCAGATCTCTCAAAACAGTACAAACTATTTGTTTGATTCTCACAGTGGGCTTCAGACTTTATTGTTGTTATACTTTAGTTTTACAACCACAAATAAGAAAATTGTAGATTATTACATTTACTTTGAATTTTATTTCCATGCAGATAGAACAGACATGAACCCAAAATATTTTGTGTTTGGCTTCGCCAGCTACTTCACTTTTTAATTTCTCAAGCAGGACAGCATGCAATAAAAATGGAGGGGAGACAAATCAGAGGTAATGAAGCATTGAAAACAAAAGCTAAATCAGTCAGTCAGTCAGTAGTCATTTTCTACTGCTTCTTCCATAGTGGGTCATGGGGAAGCTGGTGCCTATTTCCAGCAGTCTATGGGTAGCAGGCAGGGTACACCCTGGACAGGTCGCCAGTCCACCGCAGGGCAACACACAAACAACCAAGCACACACTTATTCAAACACCTAAGGGCAATTTAGAGCGACCAATTAACCTAACAGGCATGTCTTTGGACTGTGGGAGGACGCCGGAGCACCCGGAGAGAACCCACGCATGAATGGGGAGAACATGCAAACTCCATGCAAAAAGAGCCCTGGCCGGGAGTCGAACCAGGGACCTTTTTGCTGCAACAGTGCTACCAACTGTGCCGCCGTCCAGCCCAAAAGCTAAATATATAATAATATATATATAAAGGACCACTCAGACTGTTCTCAGCAATACATCTTAATGCCAGGCTCTGTCTTGTTGTTACTACGATGTAATAAAAGCCAAGTAGTACCCGAAATGTTGTCTTAATAACATCTTCTGAATTAAGGTTTTAGTTTGAAAAAATGTTTTTAAGAGCATACTTTGAACATAGTTTGGTCTCTTTTCACCCATAACAATGGTGTCATGTTTTGTTATTGCTGCAAAAGAGGGCAATCTTAAAATATTTGATCCAATAACCTGCAAAAATCCTCTCAGTATTTGAACCAGTCCAGGAAGTAGTAGGTGGATAAAACTCAGAGTGTAAAGACAGTCGCCTTGCAGGGGCATTTATATCCCTTGACCTTTTAATATTTTTTCATATAATAACCACTAAATTCAATTTAATTGTTGACATAATTTAATTACTTTAATTATTGACATCTTTTAGATACATTTTCCTCACTTAAGGCAATCCGAAAACAGTGAAAAAACATGCTTATTGCATGATTCATAACACAAGATATGGTAATATCCTCTTCAAACAGGCAATGTGAAAAAAAGGTTAAATCCGCAACTCAATGCAGTGCACTATTAATTGGCTCTGCCAGCTGTAAGTTATGGCAGACAAAACACAGCCCTGGGTTGGATTACCCTTTACTGTAAAACAGATGATTTCACTGCAAATATTTGGACCGAGGCTCTTACCTGCAAGCCTAAAGCAGCATGCAGTTCATTCAGTGGTCATCTCTATGTATTCAGGCCATAAAGACGTAAAAGCTGGTTCACTATTCATCCTTTGTTCAAGACTTGTATCTTTTCCAAGTTCAGTCCAGCTGAACTTTCTTGTTATTCAGCCTGAAAAACATTTTTCTCTCCAGCTATAGATGGTCCACCTCAGATTTTTCTAACACAATAAATGGGCAGGAACATCTTCCATGAAGTAGCATGGATGATGATTTGTAAGCCACACACAATTTAGAAGAAGTTGTATGAAATAATACAAAGCAGGGTGTTGCATTGAATAAAGACTGAATCTGTTCTTCTCAGTCAAACAGCATCTGTATTAGCAGGACCCAGAATCTCAAAGAGCGATTGTGTTAAAATTAATTTTTATTATTGAAATATGTGCTTTTATCACCTTGACTTGGATTTGACAGGGGTCTGTGTCTTGTTTTTTTTAGATGACTTTTTGGGTTGGAGATTGAACTAAGACATGTGTAAATCAATCTACTTCATCTGCAGCCTTGGAGCCTTTTTCTTTTACGTCTAAAGATCCCTGTATGAAATTTTGGATTAGATAACATTTCTTTCACCTTGTGCCAAAAGTTGTTGAGCTGGAGCTCAGGTTATGATTCTCTGCCTAAGGCAAACAGATAAGCAAACCCAAGCAAGATTTAAGATGTGCAGAAACACGATAGAATTAGAGGTGGAAAAAGAAGCTAAACAAACAGAAAAATGCGTACATTTTCCACCTCCACTGTTTTCTCAAAACAAAATGCCATTTATCAAGGCAGTTATTATGAATTTAGGGTGCATAAAAAATGTTTCTCACATACAGTGGCTTTTAAAAGTATTGCCCTGAGAAGGGCATTATCCAAAAGTATTCAGTCCCCCTGAGTCAATACTTTGTGGAAGCACCTTTTGCTGCAATTACAGCTGCAAGTCTTTTAGCGTGTGTCTCTACCAGCTTTGCACATCCAGTGAATGAAATTTTTGCCCATTCTTCTTTGCAAAACAGCTCAAGCTGAGTCAGATTAGATGGAGAGCATTTGTTAACAGCAGTTTTCAGATCTTCCCACAGATTATAGATTGGTTTTAGGTCTGGACTTTGACTGGGGCATTCTAACCATTCCATTGTAGCCCTGGCTTCTGCCCTAGTCTCAAGTCTTTTGGAGACTCCATTTTGGCCAAAAAGATAAATTTTGGTCTTGTCTGACCAAAGCACTTCTTCCACATGTTTGCTGTGTCCCGAACATGGCTTCTGGCAAACTGCAAACGGGACTTCTTATGGTTTTCTTTCAACAATGGCTTTCTTTTTGCCACTCTTCCATAAAGACCACATTTGTGCAGTACACGACTAATAGTTGTCCTGTGGACAGATTCCCCCACCTAAGCTGTCGATCTCTGCAGTTCATCAAGAGTCACCATGGGCCTCTTGGCTGCATCTCTGATCAGTGCTCTCCTTGCTTGGCCTGTAAATTTAGGTGGACGGCCTTGTCTTGGTAGCTTCACAGTTGTGCCATACTCTTTCCATTTCCGGATGATGGATTAAACAGTGCTCCGTGAGATGTTCAAAGCTTGGGAAATCTTTTTAGCCTGAGTCTGCTTTAAACTTCTCCACAACTTTATCCCTGACCTGTTGGCTGTGTTCCTTGGACTTCATGATGCTTTTTGCTCCCCAATATTCTCTTAACCAACCTCTGAGGCCATCACAGAGCAGTTATATTTGTACTGAGATTAGATTGCACACAGATGGACTCTATTTAGTCATTAGCAATCATCAGGCAACTTCTGAAGGCAATTGGTTGCACTCAGAGTAGCTGAATACTTTGCACACTGCACTTTTAGGTTTTTTACTTGTAAAACATGTTTTAAATCATGTATAATTTTCGTTCCACTTTACAATTGTAAAGAGTGAACTGTCAGTAAACTGCTGTTTTTGCTTCAGCGTGATGCCAAAGCAGAGGTCATGACTCCTCCAGAGAACATGTCATGTCAGCTCCTTCAGCAGAGCTTAACTTAAGATATTTCATGTTAAGGAAGAATTCTTCCAATTCATCCCTACAATAAACTTCCAGTATTATACTACCTCCAAACCATAACAGCTCAAGAGCGAAGATCTGCCTATAAAATCCGCTCTCGGCTGACATTTCATTAAATGTGGCCTCAGGGCAAAAGCTCAGGGACAGTTGCTGAAGCTCTTGGTAGAACATTTGGAACAGAAATTGATTTGTTTCCCCTTTGGCCCCCAGGGCAGCCCAAGTGCAGGTGTGTAACGAGAGCTGACACTTTTTAAAAGATACTCGAAGACAAAACAAGAAAAAAAAGCTCAAGATGTTCAGCTTGATTGATTTAATTGATGAAAACATTAGCAAACAAAGTGTGAAAGTGGTAGAACAAACATGACTAAAACTGATCATCAAATGCATGTTTATTATTTTTGCTTTGCAGCTTTTTTTTAAAACGTTGCAATGGATAAAGTAAGGATGTTTGAAAAGATCAACAAATAATTTAATTTTTACATTTAAATTAAAGTGGTACAGAGGCAACAAGTGCTTATATCTTTAATATTTACGTGTTTAATGAAAGCTGCTTGAGTACTGCAGCACCTGGATGTGATTTAAAACACGCTGAAATGTTATGGAAAAGATTTATTTTGGAAGCAGCTGACAGGTTTAGGACAGGCCCCAGAGGGCAGACATGGCAGCATCATAACTGGAGCGACCGCTTCGGGCAGCTGTCGGAGCGACCGACTGTCAGTCAGAGCAGCAAGAGGTGGCCAACAAACACAAAGATTTGTCACAAATGTATTAGACATCATTATTTATCCTTGACTGGGTTGACATTTTTGCTTAAAACTCTTCAGTTGTGTTTTGGCCTTACAGGGTCCTCCAGAAGTTTCCATGCTCCATGATCTTTCACATTTTATGTCATTACAAGCACAAACTTCAATGTATTTTTTCTGGAATGTTTTCTGGTAGACCAACACGAAGCAGCACTCCAAAGATTTTAATCAGAGATAGAACTGGAGAAATTAAGAGAAGGCTAAAACAACTGCATAGACTAAACAACAGGAAGACTGAGCTGACTAAGCACCCAGGGCAACCCAGATTGATATGTGTTTTAGTAATTTTGTTTATTATGTGAGAAAATATGACAGTTGTAGGTGTTTAGCAATGAGAATTTATTTTCTGTCGGGCAGTTAAGAGCACAGAAAGGCTCCTTTGTTCCCTTCCTTAATGTTTGTTATAAGGATAAAAGGACGGATTGTTTAGCTCTGCAAGTATGCTCAAAGCATGTTGGTCTGTATAACCTGAATTTGCGGCACATCTCTCAGCTAAAACTGGAATCAACTCGAGAAGTGGAGAGGAGCTGCATCGACATTGGGAGATGTAAGAAAAACTGACTGGTTCTTGCATATTCAAACTATTCTTTGATAGCAAGCAAACAGAAAAATGCAGATTTTGCACATCAGGTTTTCCAAACAGGTTTCATCTTGAGTCTTTTTCCATATACAGGGGTTGGAGAATGAAACTGAAACACCTGGTTTTAGACCACAATAATTTATTAGTATGGTGTAGGGCCTCCTTTTGCGGCCAATACAGCGTCAATTCGTCTTGGGAATGACATATACAAGTCCTGCACAGTGGTCAGAGGGATTTTAAGCCATTCTTCTTGCAGGATAGTGGCCAGGTCACTACGTGATACTGGTGGAGGAAAACGTTTCCTGACTCGCTCCTCCAAAGCACCCCAAAGTGGCTCAATAATATTTAGATCTGGTGACTGTGCAGGCCATGGGAGATGTTCAACTTCACTTTCATGTTCATCAAACCAATCTTTCACCAGTCTTGCTGTGTGTATTGGTGCATTGTCATCCTGATACACTGCATGCGCCTTCAGGATACAATGTTTGAACCACTGGATGCACATGGTCCTCAAGAATGGTTCGGTAGTCCTTGGCAGTGACGTGCCCATCTAGCACAAGTATTGGGCCAAGGGAATGCATGATATGGCAGCCCAAACCATCACTGATCCACCCCCATGCTTCACTCTAGGCATGCAACAGTCTGGGTGGTACGCTTCTTTGGGGCTTCTCCACACCGTAACTCTCCTGGATGTGGGGAAAATAGTAAAGGTGGACTCATCAGAGAACAATACATGTTTCATATTGTCCACAGCCCAAGATTTGCGCTCCTTGCACCATTGAAACCGACGTTTGGCATTGGCATGAGTGACCAAAGGTTTGGCTATAGCAGCCTGGCCGTGTATATTGACCCTGTGGAGCTCCCGACGGACAGTTCTGGTGGAAACAGGAAAGTTGAGGTGCACATTTAATTCTGCCGTGATTTGGGCAGCCGTGGTTTTATGTTTTTTGGATACAATCCGGGATAGCACCCGAACATCCCTTTCAGACAGCTTTCTCTTGCGTCCACAGTTAATCCTGTTGGATGTGGTTCATCCTTCTTGGTGGTATGCTGACATTACCCTGGATACCGTGGCTCTTGATACATCACAAAGACTTGCTGTCTTGGTCACAGATGCGCCAGCAAGACGTGCACCAACAATTTGTCCTCTTTTCAACTCTGGTATGTCACCCATAATGTTGTGTGCATTTCAATATTTTGAGCAAAACTGTGCTCTTACCCTGCTAATTGAACCTTCACACTCTGCTCTTACTGGTGCAATGTGCAATCAATGAAGACTGGCTACCAGGCTGGTCCAATTTAGCCATGAAACCTCCCACACTAAAATGACAAGTGTTTCAGTTTCATTGTCCCAGCCCTGTATGTCAGTAATGATTTTCACATTCGGGCTCAAATGTCGTTTTTGACAAACTTACCAAACCTCACAAAATTTTACATATGTGTTTATTTTATTTAAGCCTGATCATTTATATTTGTGTTGTAGTGAGGAACCCCCCCCCATACACACACACACACACACACACACAAGCACTTTTAATCCAGAGAGACCCACTAACACACCACTATTAACTTTTAAAATTTCAAGAAAGAAAAAAGGAGATCAATATTGAAGATTATTAACAACCTTGTAGTATGGGTGCTCTTTCATCTGACTTCTAAAAGCTCTCTTGGTTTTCCACAAACTGTTCAACCCACCCCTTTAGGCCCAATAACACCTGTTTTGAAGCAGTTTTATTTAACATTAAAATTACGTTTATGGCTTTTACAGTGTTTAACTTGAACTCTTCCATTTGCATGTGTATTTTCCATTTGCATCAAAATGAACTAGTTCATCAGTCATTAAACAGCATCCCCAAAGACAGAACCCTAGCTCATTATTTTGGAAAAGGAGTTGCTGACAAATGCCAGCACACTGCAACGTTTCATCAATTACCTCAACGACTTCCCCTTTTAGCTGGCTGGCTACTCTTCACAGTAACCTCCCTCAGCTTGAAGGAACCCTCTTCGTAAGTTTTTACAGCGTGTAATTATGTTAAAAATCCTTTCAGCTTATTTCGCAGAATGCTTCTAAAACATTTCATAGCAAAAGTACATATTGCACTCCCAAACCTTGCAACAGTATTAAACTCACGTACACACAAGCTGTAACACGCTCACATACAGTTCACAGGAACGCTAAGTCTTGGGCCAGCCCTCCTAAACTTGCATCCTGACATCCTTGTGTTACCGCAGGCATGCTGGAAGAGATGGGGAAGAGTGCTATCAATGTTCCATGGAGCATTCCCCAAATTCTGCCTCTGTGTGAATGTTTGATATGCAGGTCACAAGGAGCAATCCGTTGACTTCACACCTAAATGCAGAGACCTTACTGTTTCTAGTGGATTCAACTGTCTGCAACTATGAGTATGTGAGCCTGTGCGTCTGAGAGACTTCACACACCTGCTCTTCAATCTCCATGTGGGCATTGTAAGAGGAATTTTCCATATATCCACTAAAATAGGATGATATGTGGGCTTTGCTTGTTTGAGCAGCCTTAAGGTAAACATACTGTGGACATTTCCGGCACAGTAAATGTGGAAGCTGTGGAAGTACCTCATGGCTCAAGGCAAGAACCCCTACCGATGTCGTTAAAAAAACTTGGTTCATAGCTGAGCTTCAAAGCAGACTGTGCCTGGTAAAAAATAAGTAGAAAGTGCATGAGAGAATTGGTCATTATATTAAGGTACCTACACTGGGAGGAATAAGGGTTGTTTATTTTTTTCAAGCTTCCTGACAAATTGAACAAATGGGTGAAACGCCATATCACCCATATCAGAACCTGCTTTACTGAACATTTTAGAGAGGGGCCTAAAATGCAGACATGTTCAAATTTGTTAACAAGTTCAAGCCTTAACTGATTTTTAAAATGAAATCTTTAGGCTTAGCAACCTGTCAAAAAGACAAAGCTTGTTTCCATTTTTGGTTGATTCTATAAGAAATAGTACAGATAAACTCTGACACACCTTTGGAAAGCATTGGAGAACCTTTTTTCATGGATTGCTGAAAAAGAATTACAAATACCCTGGGTTCTTATGAGCAAGGTAGTAACAAATTTGGTCTGGTTTAACATTTCTGTGCAACACCAAACACTGAACTAGCTGTAATAAGGGACAGGGAAAATTGTTTTTTACTTCAGAAAAATTCTGATCTTTACTGCCAAGATTCAACATTTCATTGATTTGTATACATTTGGCCCAATTACCGCCCTTGTTGCTACTTCATACCTGCAGGAACTGGTATAAGACCTAATGTATTAAAGCAGAATGATGAACAATAAAACAACAACAAACAAAAAAGCATTCAAACTTCTATCCAGGCCTTATTTAGAAAAGCAGACGTTGGCCAGAGATCTCTGCAGAAAATTGCTTTTTAATGTATTATTTAAAAATCAGATTGTCTGCAGACGGGGCCCCAATCTGACCATCCAAGTCCAGTCACTTGTGAATGAGAAACCAAGATACTTAAACTCCTCCACCTGAGCCAAGACAGCACCCAAAATGAATGGGTCAATTACAAGAGTCCATATTTCTTCTTGCTGACACCCATGATCTCATTCTTAGAAGAATTGACCCTCATTCTGTCATACCTGCTTGTGTTTTTGTTAAATTACCTGTCTTACCTAGTCTTTTGTTTTCTGTCTCCCTGCACCCCAAGCCCACACCTGATCTGTGTTTTCTCCTGATTGTCTTGTCAGGTTGTCATTGGTTCCCCCTGCTGTTCAGTTTTGTATTTAAGCCTGTTTGTTTCCGTTGTTCCCGGCTGGTTCCTTATGTTACGTTATGTGTATGTGCGATCTCATGTGTTGGCTACCCTGTCTGTGTCTTGCCATTGATAATAAAGACTCATCTTACCTGAAAACCTCGAGCTTCAGGAGTTCTTCCCTGCATTTTGGTCCATCGAAAACCCACTTTATGACACATTCCAGGTCCTTCACACATGCCTATGAACCACTCCCCTGGTCTAAAGACACTAACAGAACAACATCAAAAGCAAAAAACAAAGATGAGACTCAAGTCAGACATATTGCAAACTACAACACATCTAGATTGGACAACCAAACTCCCACAAGTCCTTAAGCAACTGTGTGAGTGTAATGCTTTAGACCACTGTTACCTGGTCAGGATCAAAGCAAGACTGTTACTCTTGAATTCAAGTTTTGGCAATCATCCTACAATTAACTTTTCCACCAAGGCTATGAAGTGTCACGCCTTCACAACCAACACAAAATCCTTTACCATAGCTTCTGATTTTTCCCCATGTCCTGAAGGCCCGCTTCTTCAGCTTCACAGCCTCAATTACCACTGGTGTCCACCAACAAGTCCTTTGATTGCTGCTGCAACAGGCATCAGTGACCTTCAGGCCACAGCTCCTGGAAGTCGCATCTACAATGATAGCTATGAGAGTAGCCCATTTAAATTCCATGTGCTGAACCTACCTTGGAGTACGAGAGATACTCATCTAGAGTAGAAAGCTAAATATATCTGGTGTCTTCTGAGATGTTTGGGTTAGGGTAAACATTTTGTTTTACTAGATCTGTTAGCCACTGGATCAAAGTCACTTCCGGGCCACTTACAATTATCCCCTAACTGTACCTGTCTGAGACGTGACATCAGACATCTGATGATGCAATTAAAATGTATTACTGACCTTTGGCCCCAGGTAGCCAAGTAGTAAGCACACCATTGGACCACCTTTTACTTGAACATGATGCCGGTCATGGGCATCCCATGCCTAGCACAGAAATTAAGCAACCACAACACAGAACAAATTCAGACTTCCCCCAGGAATGCTACTGTATCCCCAGATGGCACTCTTTTGAGAACACCATTCAGGGGCTCCAAGAAGCCTGGATAATCTGAACCGCGATTCAATGCATAAATACAAATGACAGCATGAAATGTTCCTCTTGCAACTTGAAGCTCCACCAAGGTGACCCTCTGAATCACTAGAGAGAACTGTCCCTGTGCAACTCCAGAGTAGCAAGTCAACCCTTTCTCCAGGAGCTGGGTTCCAGAACCCAAGCTTGGAGGTGAGTCCAGCTATGCTTAGTTGGTATTACTCAATCTCTGTCATTATGTTTGCAATAGATCTGACCCACATACAGAGAACAGTCCGGAGAACAGAATAAGTAAAGGAGGTTTATTGGGACAATGATAATCAGGAACGTAACGGATGATTCTCCAACTGGATGGAAAGAGGGGAAGAGAACTGGTGAAAACAGGGAACTAAACGATACGAACTAAGAACAAGGATTTAATGTAATCAAGAGAATAGCTTACTAAATCGGTGTGGTCAGGTCGCCAGGGGTAGGAGGATTCAGGAACCAGGTTTGTCAAAGTAGAGTTTGTAGAAGGTTCTTTAGGTGCTGTTCTCTGTGAGCTCGGAGCAAACAGGAATGAGCTCGGTGTGCAGATGTTTACGTTGGAGGGTGGACAGGGTACGCTTACGGCTTGGTCCAGGAGACGAAGGTAGCAGGAAACTGCCAGCTTGGTGCGAATCCAAACGAAGACAGGAGATAGGAAACGAAGTCCTCAGAACGAAGATAGTCTTATCATCCAGAAAGACTTCCGGACACGTAGTCAGTATTCAGTGACATAAATCCAGGGTTAGGTTTACTTAGCCACTGAGGGCAAAAACACTCTGGCGTCGAAATGCTGGCAGGCTCCTGCTTAAGTCCTCCTCAGAGTAATCAGTAGAATAAGTTCCACCTGTCACCTAGCACTCCTGAGAGCTCCAGCAACGTCTGAAAACACTGAACACATGAAACAAACACAAAAACACAAACACAACCCAGATCCTGACAATCTCATACATCAACTCCAGCAATCTTCACGCCAGTGAGGTAACGCTATCTAGATTATAGTTACATTCAATATATTAGAATGTTCTTGAGATTCATTACACGCATAATGATGTTTTCAAGCCTTTCTTTGTGTTATAATGATTTTCTGCTTACAGCTAATGAAACATGACATTTATGATCAGAATATACATCAGACCAATAAAAACAGACACCCGTCTTTGCCTGCTCATGACTCTAAAAGCATCCATACTCATTGTCATTCCTCAGAGGGGTTAAGGCCACATGGAGGGGTGATTCCAGGTGCCAACACTGATAGTCTCAAGAATCAAACCCCCTCAAAAACATTAACATTAATTCTTGTTGTCCTTATCCTCTTGGCACATTGGAAATTAAAACTATAGTCAGCTGATCATATTTCATATTTCAACAACAACAACATCTGATTCTTCTTCTAGCACATGGGACACTGTTGTGTGATGCTTTGTTTTTCTTGGCATCGCTCACAGTCAAAGCGGCTTTTCAACAGCTGTCCTCACGTCCTAGAGTCTGAATATTAATTTCTCCCATAGGATTCAGATTCTTCCCGCACAGCCTGCATACAGCAGAGAGATGTTGTGAAGGCTTTGCAGACCCCTGGTGACCTGCAGAAGCCCTCTGGGCAAAATCGAATGCCCATTATTCTGAACATTACATGATGTCCAGCACATCATGCTATTTTCTCCACCTGAAAGAGAGGATGATGAACACTTAAAGGGGATCAAGACAGAAAACCAATCTGCTAGATTGGTTAGATTCAAGATGCCAAGATGCTAGATTCAAGATGCCATGTTACAGGTCAGAAAGAAAAATGTGGTTGCTCACACTTTTCCTTCCTTGGTAAAATTAAAAAAGCAGCAAAAGAGTTCATCCGTATTGCTTCTGAAACTATACAAAGACAGAACACCTGAAAAAGAGAATGTGCTGTCTCAGTAAAACCAGATGAAAACTATGTTATATATATATATTTATGTAGCTCATTGTGAGGATGATGGTTGCAATATGTTACTCACAAAATGGAATCCATCTCCTAATAAGCATGTCATTATTTTGTTTGTACAGCTGACATCTGTATCAGATTCCAGCGAGGATGACATAAAGTTTTTATCATCCTTGCCCTAAACATGAGCAACAAAATAGTCATATGATACAGCCAGTCTTTTACACTTTATGAAAAACATCTGGGAATTGTATTCTGCAACTCTAGCATCTTGTTTTATTTTTGGATAGAGGGATGGGAGGACAATGAAAGTGTTTTTCTGTAGCACTCCATTTGGCATAGGTCTATTGAAAAAAGTTTGCTCCTGGTTATTTGGATGCTACCTGATTCTCTCTCTTCCCTTATTTAAAATAATTCTTTATAAAGGTGGCACAAATAGGTCTTTAGAATCATAATTCTACTGACCACACATTTGTCGATAAGAAGAGGGATCATGAGCAAATCTGACACGGAATCAGATATAAAGTTTGATCAGAGGAAGCACTCCACGTTCATGGAAAAAGCAGGATATAGTGCCTCTTATTGGGCCTGTTAGTGCAAAGCAGGGAGAGAGTGCCACACAGATGATCCTGGAGTTGAATGGCAGCCGCACAGCCCCTCATCTGGTTGCCATGCTTCTTGGAGAGTCCGTAAAGAAACAGGAGCAAGTTTCTCAGCAAGCACAATTACTGTGCAGGGTTTGATCTATGGTGTTTGCTACAAATGCTAGTTTTGCATATCACTGCTTTGCTACTAAAGCTTATTAGCTTTATTGTATAAGCAACAAAACAGGAAATGGAGAAAGAATGTGTTTTTGCAACAGACTACAGAAAAGTAACTAAACAATCCTGGGGAGGGAAACAAAAAATTTAAACATCTGACAAAGTCTTAAAATGATCAGAATTCCAGGTAAGTCTGCAATCTGTTGTGTTTATTTACAGGAAACGTCGCACTAAATGGCTTGATTCATTGCAATGGCTTCAAAGCATTTGCAATTGAACACAAATGAACAAAGGTTATGCTGGCATTTTAAATGCTTGAGATGTGATGCTGAAAAGGGGGAAGACCAGATCATCGGAAGTTATTAGAGTTAAGGTATTTGTCAAAATGGAGCTTCATGAACACTGTTTCCAGACACATAAAAGAACATCTTAAAATCATGGGGGGGAAAAAACAACGAAAATAATTGGTTTTTCATTAGGAAATGTTCACATATGATTGACTAATCTCTGTTTTTATCTCTGTAAATAAAACATATTTAATTGAACTTACACAACAGAAATGACCATTTCTACTCATCAAACAAAAGATATAAACAAAAATGCACATTTGTAGCATAGTAAAAAGATAAGACACCCATCCCCTCTGATGTTCTCATGAGCTGGCTAGGTCCTACTACAGCAAAGCATTAAAAAACCACAACACTTCCATTTCCATGCTTCACAGTTGGTTGAAGATTCTTTTCGTGGAAAATTGTATTTGGTTTTATGAATGTTCTGGGGTTCAGTTAATTCAAGTTTTAACTTATCTGTCCAAATAATACTATCTCAGAATCCTGGTATGTATGTCACTTTTTCACTTCTTTTCTAAAAACTTGTTGAATATTGAAATCAATGGAATTCATTGTGTTCTGCTGCATCATCAACGGGTATATTACCCTGATGTCACCATCTTCAGTATTTTGTTTTTATGTTAAAGATTCAACTGACCAACTGGTAATGGAGTTTCCCAGATGGTCCATGACCAAGTGGTTAGATAATTATTTGCAGAATTAATTAGACAGTAAGTGATGGCACAAGTTTCAGTTTCTAAAATCCCACTTTCCAAAATTGCATTTTTATTAGATTTTACTTATAACAAGCATTATGTTGTTTTCAATAAAACCTAAAATTGCTAATAAACACGTCATTTCCCTATCAACTATTGAAAATGTTACACTAATTGTGTTAAATCATTTTACATTTCAATCCCCAGGAACTTCCCCTTGACCTCTTTAGGTAAATACTGGCCGCTTCTTGATGTACCTTTTTAAATCATCAATAATAACTCAAAATCAATCCGTTTTCCTTTGTATCCAAAACATGAGACAAAAATGCTGTGCAGATTCACAATTATCTGAAAAACAATAAACTTCCTAAAATGTTTTTCTTAATGTCGTTTCTATACCTTTCCCACCACAAACAGCTGTGAACAAGGCTGATGCAAAAGGAATCAGGCTACCATAAACAGCCTGTATGAGGCAGCTGCCTCTGGTTTTCTCCATTTATTTTTCTTCATCTCACTCCATTTGATATCGTTAGTCATAACCTAACTTCTTAACTTCTTGATTCAACTAGTATTAAGGGCACATGGCTCACACCTTTTCTGATCACATTTAGATTATACAGTTTATAAATGTCCTCAGTGATCACCTGTAATCTTCCACAGGGCTTAATCCTGGCCCCTCTCCTTTTTCTAAAGCATTTCTTTCACTTTGGGAGTATTTTCAGAACAAAATATAAGTCATTATCTTTGATGTAGGCATAATGCACAGCAGTACCTTCATTCCATGTCTGAATATTTAATTCCTCCCAATTTTTTGTTGGGTTGTTTAGAAGAAATTAGAAGAAAAACACAAAACTAAAAATAGAGCAATGACCAATGGGAGGAGGAGTGGGAAGATCTGCTCTGAGTACCTCAAGTCTCTGGATGTTGTGAGCCTGTCGTGGCTGACACATCTCTTCAACATTGAGTGGTGGTCAGTGACAGTGCCTCTGGCCTCTCAGACTGGGGCGGTGGTCCCCTTTAATAAGAAGTGTGTTCCAACTACAGGAGGAATCACATTCCTCAGCTTCCCTATAAAGGCCCAAGCCAGGGTGTTTGAGAGGAGACTTTGAATCACTGGGCCAGCAGTTTGCACAACCGGTCCACATGTGTTTTGTGGACTTAGAGAAGACATTTGACCGTTTCTCTCGTGGTACCCTGTGAGGGACGTACTAGGAAAGAGGCCAGACCAGGCCATCAGGTCTCTGTACAAGCAGAGCAGGAGTTTTGTTCACATTGCCGGCACTAAGTTGGACTTGTTCCTGGTGCATATTGACCTCTGGCAGGGCTGCCCTTTGTCACAGGATACTGTTCATAACTTTCAGGGACAGAATTTCTAGGCGCAGCCAAGGGCCAGAGGGGGTCTGGTTTGGGGACCAGTGGATGTCATCTCTCCTTTTTGTAAATTATGTGGTACTGCTGGCCCCCTCTAGCCAAGACCTACAGTATGCATGGGGGCAGTTCGCAGGCGAGTGTGAAATGGTGTGGATGAGGATTAGCCTAAAATGTCTGTGTTTGCGCACGTGCAACCAGGTTCATGTGATTATGTTTCCAAGCAGCAAACAGGCAAAGCAGAGGCTGACGTCAAGTGGACAACCTTGGGTCTTGCTGTGTTTGCGGCAATGTGAAGCGTCTGTTCAGGCCAACAGTGATGCAGCCGACAAGTATGGAGAATGATGCTGCCTGCGTGCGAGGCCAAACTACATACCAAGCGAGGTTAACACACTGACGCCAGCCTTGTATGGTGGTACAGTGACGCTTAATTACAAGAGGGCAGAATTAGAAACACAAACATTTTAACATGTCACACGTTCATTCAAGTGGAGAGTCAGAAACGGCCCAATCATTCCAATCCAATAATCAGTTTGACTTCTTGCATGTTCATTATTTGTGGTGAAAATGTTGATGTTCCTGCTTAAGCTTTCTGTTGTGTACCAGTATGAATGAGGAGCAGATCAAGCAGAGGGAGCTCTGAGACCCTGCTTTGTTCATTTACTCTCATGCTCATTAGAAACATTTCCTTTATATCCTTGCTGTGTTCTTCCCACTTGATATATCACCAGATAAAAGTGAAAATTCATCAGTTTGAACCTACTGAAAGTGGCAACTATTTTCTTTGTTGACTCTGTAGGGGATAAACACTAGAAAGTATGTATACAATGTAAAACATGCATTTCCTGGTTTATACAGTGGCTTCCAAAATGATGCATACCCCTTGGACTTTTGTCAAATTTTGTCATGCTACAATGATTAAACCTCCGTGTATTTTATACTTATGTTTTTTACAAACACAAATCTTAATAGTGCATTCCTCATGTATAGCTCAACTTCAGTCAGATTGGATGGAATATCTGTGAACATCAATTTTCAAGTTTTTTCCACACATTCTGACTTGGATTTATGTCTGGACTTTTACTGGTCCATTCTAACACATGAATAAATTTAGATCTTATTCAATTTATCGTAGCCCTGGTTGTATTTTTAGGGTTGTTCTGCTGGGAGGTAAACCTTCTGTATCACCTTCTTCCTACCTTATATAATACAATGTAGATTACCTTTATGCATTGAACTTGTGGAGCCTTTAGTAAGGGTTCAGCAAACAAATATGTTGGTCATTTGTGATAACCATCAATTTCAACAAGTGGAAACAAGCCTGTCTGTCTCATTTATTGTAACTCAAATTCACTTTCACCCCCTTTCCCAGAAGCCATTCATCTCTTCCTTCTTTTTTTTTTTTTGACTACTGTGGACTCAGATCCACTTTCCTGTGCAAGGCAGGATGTGTCCTTTTTAGCATTTAACATCAGTCATTCATTCAAACATGAGCTGTCTTTTTCTGCTCTTTCAATTACAGGGACAAATGAATCAGAATGTCAAAGTGCTTCAACTGTTCCAAATTACATGTAGGTCATTAAAGTTCAGCACTGAGTCATCACTGATTCCTTTTCCACACTCCATGCATTAACCAGACTAAACACAAACAAAAATGCATATTTTTGTGAGTTTTGGGAATTCTGGAAAACGTTCTCTTCCTGTTGACTTGTTCTGTTCCCAGAGGGGTTTGCACACTTCTGTGATGGCTTGAAGGAAGAAATGTGTGCATAAAGCCTGTATGACTCAGGCATTACGTGATATTTCTTTTGTGTATAATTAAACTCTACCTATTTCTAATAAAGGACGAAACAGCTTTGATGCTAGCCAAGCACACATCATGTACATTTTAACTTTTTTTAAATTTTGTGGCCTTAAAAAAGATTTCTGTTTTGGCTATTTGGTCACACTTGGCTGTTTCAGAACTGTTCTAAAACAGTTTGATCAAAACATTTTAAAATCAGACAACGATAACCTGAGTAAATACAAAACACAGTTTTCAAATGATGATTTCACTTTAGAAAGAATGGTATCCAAACCCAGCTTGGTCCCATTCAAAAAGTAGCCACTGTTTAAACCTGATAACTGGTTGTGACACCAATGGTGGAACAAAATGCCATCAATGATTAGCAGTAGCTAGCAATGAGTCTTTTACATCCCTGTGGAAAAATTTTGAATCACTATTTTTTGTTTAAGTTCCTCCCATGTCATCTAAATTGAATTTTTAAGTCTGAACTTTGACTAGGCCACACCAAAACCTTCATTTTGCTTTTTTGGGGGGTCTTTCAGAAGTGGATTTGTTGGTATGCTTCAGATTATAGCCCTGCTGTATACCCCGGTGTGTTTTAGATTAAGGATACCAAACAATGGCTTCCTTGAGGGTTTTTGCTAGAGAGTAGAATTCAGTCAATAAAGAATAAAGTGTCAATAAAGAAAAGAAAACACAAACATAAAATTGTAAGGGGGAAATACCTTTTAACAGCACTGCATGTGATTGCTGACATAAAAGGATTCCTCTTTTTTTAGCAAGATTACCCAAGCCAAGTTTTATCAACCTATGCGGAGAGCTGATATATCAAAAAGAGAACAAAAACTGTGTGTGGTTGTTTTGTCTTCTGTGAGTGAAAATCAGTGTTGGTTTGTTGGAGAATGCATCATCTTTGTGCTCTTGTTTAAAAATTATTTATCTGACAGGGTTGGCATGCTAGGTACAATAGATGCAGCTTTTTCTCTCATGCGCAGTCCACAACCAGACTCTTAATATCATGTTTAAGGGTCCAGACAGACAGTCTGCTAAGCTGTTAATGGATTCACACTTCAACCATCAAATCCTCAGTCAGCTTATAGAAAGAAGAAACTGACTGATACATCCTCCTCTGACCCTTCTCAACAAACAAAAGACTCACTGGTATGTTTACTCTGTTGTCTTTTCTAACTATGTTCAAGCCATACTATGTAGTTTTACTTGTAGGATGAGTTTATAAAGTGTTGTTCAGATGATTTTTGCCAATCAGTGAAGAAGCTTTTGGGGGTTGGGGTTTCTTGGGAGGTCTGATGTACAGTAGCAGCCAACAAGGTACAGAGTGGCCAAAAAATCAGCTGCCTATGGTTGTGAAAGTAAAACTTCTAACTCAGTAAAGCCATAGACAATGATTTGTTTTTGGTTGGCCTCAAGGAAGGTCTGGCAAACAATTTGACAACTGTGAAAGGGAAAACAGGGCCTTTCGTATGGTGGGCTTGGTTTGGACGAAGGTATGCAGACTCACAACTTAAGACTTTAATGAGGGGTGAAAGGAGTACTTTTAGAATCTTCCTAAAAGGGACACTATGTCCATGATTGATCAGGGGAACCTATTACTTTGGGAGAAATCAGAAAGTAGTAAAAAATCTCCCTGTCTGTATGACACCTGGTGTTTATGGGATTCACTTGAGATGCTGGAGGCTCTGGACATTGACTCCTTGGAGGGCCGGGAACCCACCTGTGGTGAGACAAAGCAAGGTAATGATCCTTGTCTTTAAAACTATCCCCATTAGAGGAGCACACTGCTCAGTATCCTATAGGAAAGTTTACTCTAGTTTGCTGGAAGATAGTTCCTGATCATTGCCAGCCCTCTGATACAGTTAGGGCCATGTGGCTTTAGTCCAGGCTGTGGAATCGTAACTCAGACCTGATCGAACCTAGCATCGGGTTTTTTCATGTCCAGTTGAGATTAGACTTCAGTAAAACTCCAGAGCTCCTACTTAGGGATACCACAGGATCTCTGGAGAGAGATTAGAAGGCTGTTTAAATTTCCCTTCCAGACCAGCAGGCTTTGCATCCTGACGTCAGATGAATACAATAAAAATAAACAGATGAACCCTTGCACCAGTTAGCAATACAAAGACGTACCAAACGTTAAAACAGGTGCAGTTTCATTATACAATAAACTGGATCAGTTTATTAGGGCACTGGTTTAGGAGAAAGCTACATTTTTATCCAATATGTCTTTTCCTAAACTGAGTCCAGATTTACTTTATCCTTAATCTAACTCCACTAGGACAAACCGATCAGATAATGAGCGAGAGAGAGAAAGAGAAAGAGGAAAGGAAATAATTAATGAATGAATAAATAAATATAGAGGATTGGGTGGCGGACGAAGGTGGAGACCTCAGCGGCCCGATCCCCGGATACTTAGGCTGGCTCTAGGGACGTGGAATGTTACCTCACTGGGGGGGAAGGAGCCTGAGCTTGTGCGGGAGGTCGAGAGATATCGACTAGAAATAGTCGGGCTCGCCTCCACGCACAGCGTGGGCTCTGGAACCGATCTCCTTGAGAGGGGCTGGACTCTCTTCCACTCTGGAGTGGCCCACGGGGAGAGGCGGCAGGCTGGGGTGGGTTTGCTTGTTGCCCCCCAGCTCAGCCGTCTAGTGTTGGGGTTTACCCCGGTGGATGAGAGGGTTGCATCCCTGCGCCTTCGGGTTGGGGATAGGTCTCTGACTGTCGTTTCGGCCTACGGGCCGAGCGGTAGTGCGGAGTACCCGGCCTTCTTGGTGTCCCTGTCGGGGGTGCTGGATAGTGCCCCTCCCGGGGACTCCATTATTCTGCTGGGGGACTTCAACGCTAACGTGGGAAACGACAGTGACACCTGGAGAGGCGTGATCGGGAGGAATGGCCTCCCCGATCTGAATCCGAGTGGTGTTTTGTTATTGGACTTCTGTGCTAGTCACGGATTGTCCATAATGAACACCATGTTCAAGCATAAGGGTGTTCATCAGTGCACTTGGCACCAGGACACCCTAGGCAGGAGGTCAATGATCGACTTTGTTGTCATCAGACCTTCGGCCGCATGTTTTGGGACACTCAGGTGAAGAGACGGGCTGAGCTGTCCACTGATCACCACCTGGTGGTGAGTTGGATACGCTGGAGGAGGAGAAAGCCGGACAGACTTGGCAGGCCCAAGCGCATAGTGAGGGTCTGCCGGGAACACCTGGCGGAGCCCTCGGCCAGGGATGTATTCAACTCCCACCTCCGGGAGAGCTTTGACCAGATTCCGGGGGATGTTGGAGACATAGAGTCCGAGTGGACCATGTTCTCCGCATCTATTGTCGATGCTGCTGCCCGTAGCTGCGGCCGTAAGGTCTGCGGTGCCTGTCACGGCGGCAATCCCAGAACCCGGTGGTGGACACCGGCAGTAAGGGATGCTGTCAAGCTGAAGAAGGAGTCGTATCGGCTGTGCTTGGCTTGTGGGACTCCTGAGGCGGCTGACGGGTACCGTGAGGCCAAGCATGCTGCGGCCCGAGCTGTGGCAGAGGCAAAAACTCGGGCCTGGGAGGAGTTCGGTGAGGCCATGGAGAAGGACTACCGGTCGGCCTCGAAGCGATTCTGGCAAACCGTCCGGTGCCTCAGGAGGGGGAAGCAGTGCTTCGCCAACACTGTTTATAGTGGGGGTGGGAGGCTGCTGACCTCGACTGGGGACATTATCGGGCGGTGGAAGGGGTACTTCGAGGATCTCCTCAATCCTGCCATCATGCATTCCCTGGTGGAAACAGAGGCTGGGGACTCGGGGTTGGACTCTTTCATCATCCAGGCTGAAGTCACCGAGGTGGTTAAAAAGCTCCTCGGGGGCAAGGCTTCGGGGGTGGATAAGATCCGCCCTGAGTACCTTAAATCTTTGGATGTTGTGGGGCTGTCATGGTTGACATGCCTCTTCAACATTGCATGGCGGTCGGGGACAGTACCTCTGGACTTGCAGACCGGGGTGGTGGTCCCCCTTCATAAGAAG
Source organism: Crenichthys baileyi (assembly GCA_036173005.1). Classification (NCBI taxonomy): domain Eukaryota; kingdom Metazoa; phylum Chordata; class Actinopteri; order Cyprinodontiformes; family Goodeidae; genus Crenichthys; species Crenichthys baileyi. The sequence continues at coordinate 225,529 of JAHHUM010001749.1, forward strand.
GGGGACCGCAGGGTGTGTTCCAACTACGGGGGGATCACACTCCTCAGCCTCCCTGGTAAGGCCTACGCCAGGGTATTGGAGAGGAGAGTCCGGCCGATAGTCGAACCTCGGCTTCAGGAGGAACAGTGTGGTTTTCGTCCCGGCCGTGGAACACTGGACCAGCTCTATACCCTCTACAGGGTACTCGAGGGCTCATGGGAGTTTGCCCAACCGGTTCACATGTGTTTTGTGGACCTGGAGAAGTCATTCGACTGTGTCCCTCGTGATGCCTTGTGGAGGGTGCTCCAGGAGTATGGAATCGGGGGCCCTTTATTAGGGGCCATCCGGTCCCTGTACGAGCGGAGCAGGAGTTTGGTCCGCATTGCCGGCACTAAGTCGGACCTGTTCCCAGTGCATGTTGGACTCCGGCAGGGCTGCCCTTTGTCACTGGTCCTGTTCATAACTTTTATGGACAGGATTTCTAGACACAGCCAAGGGCCGGAGGGGGTCTGGTTTGGGGACCAGTGGATTTCGTCTCTTCTTTTTGCAGATGACATGGTCCTGCTGGCCCCCTCTAGCCAAGACCCACAGCATGCGCTGTGGCGGTTCACAGCCGAGTGTGAAGCGGCTGGGATGAAGATCAGCTCCTCCAAGTCAGAGGCCATGGTACTCGACCGGAAAAGGGTGGCTTGTCCTCTTCAGGTTGGAGGGGAGTTCCTGCCTCAAGTGCAGGAGTTCAAGTATCTTGGGATCTTGTTCACGAGTGAGGGAAGAATGGAGCGGGAGATCGACAGACGGATCGGTGCGGCTGCCGCAGTAATGGGGGCACTGTGCCGGTCCGTTGTGGTGAAGAGAGTGCTGAGCCGAAAAGCGAAGCTCTCGATTTTCCGGTCGATCTACGTTCCTACCCTCACCTATGGCCAAAAATTTGGGTCATGACAAAAGAACGAGACCCCCGGATACAAGCGGCTGAAATGAGCTTCCCCCGAGGGTGGCCGGGCACCCCCTTAGAGATAGGGTGAGGAGCTGGGGCCATTCGGGGGGGGTAGGAGTAGAGCCTGCCCCCACATCGAGAGGAGCCAGTTGAGGTGGCTCGGGCATCTATACCGGATCCCTCCTGGACGCCTTCCTCGGGAGGTTTTTCCGGCACGTCCCACCGGGAGGAGGCCCAGGGGACGGCCCGGACACGCTGGAGGGACTATGTCTCTCGGCTGGCCTGGAACGCCTGGGCTCCCCCCGGGGGCCGGGGAGGGTCTGGGGAGAGGGACGTCTGGGTGTCTCTGCTGAGTCTGCTGCCCCCGCGACCCGGTTCCGGATAAGCGGAAGACGACGAGTACGAGTAAATAAATATGAGAAAACATTGTATATACTATTTAAACAATCAAGTTATTGACACCAAAAAGTACTGTTGTATCTTAGAAACACCTGTCTTTTCACAATGCAGTTATAAAGTGTGATACAGCATGAATACATTACAATAGAAAACATTAAAAATGTTAAAATACCATACCCTATACATTTTTGTCCCTTTGGTGTGATTTGTCTGAGACGACTAAAAATCGGAATGAAACTGTAGTTGGGAATTACTGGTCCATTAAAGCAAGAGAATAAAAATATGGAATCAAGATGTTGATACACTGCTATAGATACTGGTATGACCTCTATGACTGGTATGATTTGATGGTGAGACAAATGGTAAAAGAGTAGTTTTAGAATCATACTGAACCACATTGTCATTCTTGGAGCCAAATGAGTCCAACTACAAATCCAACAAGGTCATCATTGGTGGGAATGTAAACTGTTCAACAAGACAAAACATGTACCTGTGCACATATGCACTGCCATCCATATGCCCCATCTGCATTTATTTATTTATTGAACCTTGCCTATTTTAACTTAACAAGTTTTACCTAACAATTTGAAAGTTTTTACATCAAGCATTAAGGATTACAAAGTCAGTTTGAAAGTAGTGTTGCAATGAGAAATCCTCTTATTTGATCAGCACTTACCCATGATCAGCAGATCAGAGACTCAAAATCAGATTCTTTGGAGACCAGTTAACTTATAACCTAATAAGACCAATACTCTACCAGGTTACGGTTATGACAGAGCTTGTTGTTGTTGAAGTTATTACTGCAAGAAGACTCTATGTTAGCTGTTTCTGTACCAATGTGTGGTGGTTATGATTGTAGGGGGAATCACAAAAACTGTAATAAGCTATTTAAAAGGAAATAGTATTTTCAGGCTACAAAAGAGTGAGATAGCAAGGCTTTCTGTAGAGATAAGTAGGGGGGAACAGGTTTTGGAAATCTTGAGGTAAGTATCTATTATTCAGAATTTATACATTTAAAGTGCTGTTTTTTAAATGCGAGCCATGCTTACAGTGCTCATAAACTGCTAATAGAAGCTAAAAAGAATTGAAAAGATCTGTAATCATTTTGTCTTTATTTAAAAAAATATATATAAACCACTGTTGCACAGCCAATGCTGTCTCACAGTGTGATGTTGCTTGGTTCGAAATGTTGGTTTTCTGTCGACCACCACATTTTTATCTGTAAATTTCTATTGCAGTAATTTTCCATTATTGTCATAACTCTGACTCATTAATGGATTTTCAGGTTTTATCTTATTATTATTAGAACTGTTCAGAATCTGATTGAGGAAACACATTCTCTCCTTCATTCCCACAGCTCTCTCTTTGCTGGCCTGCTCTTGCTCACAGTTGTGTCCCAGCTTTTCTTCTAAAAGCAAATAATTTGTCTTCTCACAAGAACCATTGATAGTGCTTTTCCATGTTAATTCCAATGCCAACATGCTTACATAATGATGTTACAATGTCTTGTGTTCAGAGTTATAGTGTAACAGCGCAATTTCCAAAGCAGGCCCTCAAAAGCAATGTCTGATTTATTTAAACTCTTTTCCAGCACATAAAAGTGTTTTCTTTGGAATCAAAACTATTAAAAGGAAATAATGAGTTGTGAGATGTACAAAAGGCACAACAAATGTGTATCAAAAGATTTCACTCAGATGTTCTATCATTTTTGTATACTCAAGCTCAATTGGCCAGGGCGACTAACCTCATCCATTTTACTTTTCAGCAGCCATTAGGAAATCTGTGTTCCCGTCTTCCCCGTTGCTTGCCTTTAAACTTGTATGACTTTAGAAAGTGAGCATTTATAATGCTGTGTTTTCCACATGTTCATATGCAGCTGACTTAATGTGTGCAACTGTTCTCCACTCTGTCATCCCAATGAAGTAGCACAAAGAGTAAATGTGATTACGTAATGGAAGAAATTAGTTTTTCTTTTAATTCATAATGTATTGAGCTTAGCCAGAGCTACTGGGTAATGTGAAGTAATGACTTAAAAATTTGTAGTTCATATACGGAATATAGAGAATTGTAGCCTATAATCTATGGCATTTTGTAAAAATTGTAAGAAAAAACAGCATCCAAACCAAACCATATGTTGTCTGTGCTTCAGTGTGTAAATTAAGTAAAGTGATGAGAAAAGGTTCACCTCCAAAATCTGAGAGGGTTTTTAATACGTATTAAAAGCCCTAAGATAAGTAATACTGGAATAGCTGTGGAACTTGGCTTTTTTTTTTTTACTATCCTTGTTGTTTTCATTTATTCTTGGATTGATGTCTGAAATATGCAGGAGTCAGTGTAAGTCCAACTGTGTGTTCAAGTTCACTTATGCATATCTGGGCATGTTCACACCAGAAATTTTAAACACGGTGCACACAGCCATGTGTGTATCATGTGAATGCAAAGATCTGCACTGACACTGTTATTAACCTGTGTTTTAAAAACTGGAACGCACACACATGCTGACATCCAACCTATTAGGATATAATCTAAATGTAAATAATTCTTTACTAGCATCAACGTTGTCCTTTTGTTGTTGGTCAAAATGCCTGAAGTTCTCATAACAGCAAACATTCTAGTTATAAATATCACACCTGATGCCTAGAAGGTTTCTGGAACTGTGCAGACCTGCAATTGTTAGATAAGTCTCTGTGATCTTGTCTCTGCTAGTTAGATATGCTAGGCTATACTCAAACCATGAAGGTTTCTGATATTCCACCTTCAGCAGTTGAATTTTTTTAACTCAGTTTTGTCTGTTCTTTCTTAGTAGGTCATTTAAAAGCAAATACATGCCAAGTGTAGCAGATATAAGCAATCAGGTCACAGTTGCTACACAATCCTAATATGGATGGTAAATGGACTGCATTAATGTGGTGTTTTTCCTCTATTGCTGAACAGTAACAGCGCTTTCGCCATGTAAGTCACACTCACCCTTCTTACACCATTTGCACATGATTAAGCAATGTGGGGGTTGCTTTCTTGCTGATAGACATGGGGAAACTTAAGTGGAGAAGCAGGAGTTTATCTCTAAACCTCCCAAATGTCCCTTCTCCCTGGGCTATTGTTGCAGTGGCGGTGATGTGGTGTGTTTGTGTGGTTGCAGGGGGCGTGAAGGGGGACGCGGCCCCAGGTGCTTGCTACTGGCCAGGGACCTCTTACCTGGTGAGTTTGTCCTATCTTGATGTGGGGTCGGGGTTTCCGTTGTGGGCATGGTGCTTGGTGGTGTCTGCCCTGTTGCGCCTGTGGGCGGGGGGCTGGGGTAGCGTTGCGCAGGGTCCTTGCCTTGCTGTCGTGGCACGCAGTGTGGTGGGGGGCGGGATGCGGCAGGGATGCTTGGAGCGGGGCTGTGCGTGTGGAGGTTGCGCTGTGTGGGTGTGGCTTCATCGGCTTTTCGGAGATGGAGCTCACCTGTGGGAGTGTGCCCCTGTGCTGTGGGGAGGGGATTCATGGTGTTTGGGTTCGGAGGCATGTGTTCAGTATCTGTGTCCTGGTTGGGGGTGGCCCTGTGGGGACATTCATGTTGGGGTTCATTGGCGATGGGGGGCTCATGGGGTTAGGATCGGAATTCATTGGGAGGTTAGGACTGTTTCATCCTGTGGCGGGTCTGGTTAGCAAATTTGGACCATCTAGACCCCTCTTTTGTACATGGCCCCCTCTCCCAATGAGGATGGGTGTCGTCGGGGCCTGGGGTCAGGGCGGGGGGTTAGGGTCCGGGCTGGGGTCGCTCAGGTTCAGGTGCTGAGGCGGTCTGCCTGTCTCCAACCCTGGAGAAAAGGGGACCACCTCCTGGGTCCGGGGGCCGGTTGCCCCTATGGGGTATTGGCACCTGGACCTGGGAGTATAGAGTATGTATGGGGAGTGTGAGTGAGCGTGCGACATCCATTGTTGTTTGTCTTTACGTTGGGTGCGTGGGTGTGAGTTTCTTTTGTGTCAGGTTGGGTCTTGGACTGCTCCATCTCCTGGATCAGTTTAGGCCCCCCAGCAAATGTGGAGCCTATTTCCTGGGCTCTGTTGGGCCTCTGCTTGGGGAGTGATATCTCCTGGGGTCTCGGGTCTCTGGGTCCATGTCTGTATCTGCTCGGGCGTAGACGGCTGCCGGCGGGGCCTGTGGGCTCGTCGCTCCCTGGGGCTTCTGCACTGTGGCTGCTGGATGGTTCCCCTGGGACTTTCCCCTGCTCTCCTCTGGGGGGGTTGCGGTTGTCCCGGCGATGGTTCTCCTGGGTTTCCAGTGCTCTGGGGGGCCTTTAGATGTCTATGGCTCCGATCTCCTTTGTATCTGTCCCAGGTCCACGGGCAGAGGTCTGTGGCTAATCACACTCGCTATTGCATATTTTTATGGAGAAACCTTGTATACACAAGCGTGCTCACACTCAGACCCACAGGTGTTTAGATTCAGGTGTTAACAGATACACAAATGTGACGCGCCACGGCAAAACCAGGAACAAGTCGGCAGATCACAAACGGAGAAAATGAGGAAAAACCGTCAATTTCTGAGAAAATGGTTATTTTCGTTTTATTGCAAAATGTGCAAGTTGAAATTGTGAAGTATCCACTCAATTCTTTAAATAACAGTTTTGGAGGTTTTGGAGGGGGGGTTGAAAAATAAAACAAAACAAATACCTGTTTTTATGTTTTGTGTTAGATGTGTATTTCTATAAACACACCAATGTGCAGAAAAAACGTGGTGTGTTGTCATACCAATTTTGTCAGCACTTGTTGATGTATACCATAAGCTAAATATTTCCTTTGTTTCCCCCGCTCAGAATCTGTAAAGCACTTTGATGAAAACGGTGCAAGACCCCGCTTGAGGAAAAAGAGCCACAGGATCCCCATTTCATCAGCAGTGAGCAACTTCGCAGAGTTATGGAGTTCATAAAGAACTACGCAGAGGATCACGCCATCATGCTGCCTGGTCGACATCCTGGCCACAGGGATTGGCATGTGAAGCTACTGCCAACACATGTCTCAAAGGCCTCAGTGTGGCGTCTCTATATGAACTCTGCTAAGGAGCTTGTTATGTATAAAAAAAATATTTCTATAGAACAGTGAAATTCTTCTAATGACCAGTGATGTAAAAGTTAATCACAAATCCCACAGGTGGTCGGACTGGAAGATGGCAGGGTGTTAGTCAACACGTTTGACTGGCAGGCACACCTGAGTCCCTACTTCCGAAAGCTCCCACAGATCAAGAGTTACCAGCACTTCAGGTATCTATTATGCAGACTTCCACTCTCTGCATTTCTCAATAACAAAGAGACATGCAATATTTTAATTGTCTTTTGTGTGCTTTTATTAACAGCTTTGATGCCAAAGACCTGGTGTGGTCCTAGCAAGGAGTCACAGCGACGCTGAGCCTTTTAGCTTTCAGCTCCTGTTTGACCCAGGAGTCCCCCCCTGTCGTCTGTGTTCCTGCCCTGCCTGCACCTGGACTGGCCACAGACAGACAGACTTATCTTTATTCAAAGATTAGGCCTTTCTGTTCCGATGAAGCGAAGGACATTACATGCCCAGCACCACAAAGCACTACACAGAATAGGACACAGAAGAGGATGATGGTGTGACACTGTGACTGCGACAATTTGTAATGTGTATAAAGTTGTAAATAAAATTTAAATTTTTGACATGATTAAAGTCAAGTTATTGCCCATTTTTCTTCCTTGGTCCATTAAAGTCAAGAGGTTTGCAGACATAAAATTTGATGGGTACATACAGGTTAAATAGCTGTAGCACCAGCCTCTTCTAGATTAACTCGTATTCAAAATGTGTAAACTATTAGCACATAACTCTATTCATAGCTGCACACATAAAATGAAGACTAATAAACAATATTTCTGCATGCTACAATAATCTTTGGACATTTCATATTACATATTAAGAAGAACACATCCACATTATTATGATATTTTGCTAATTGCTGTGAGATAGGATTTCAAACTCGGCCTGAGGCAGAACATTTAATAGACTGGAACTTTAAGTGAGACTGATCTAAAAACAAGAGGAAACCAAACCAATCACCAGGATGCAAACATAAATAATATAAAAAATAGATTGGAATGCAGTGTTGTAAATTATCTTTACATACTACTATGAGTTCAGTGACAGAAGTCTTGCAGTCAGTTGGAGCTTCTGTTGACAAACAGTTGGGGGAGGTGGTCTATTCAAAGTTATTCAAATTAGCAGCTTTTGTCACCGCCCTGCTTTCAGGGAGAGAAAACAACGAATCTTTGAGTGCTGATTTTTCAGAAAAGTAGTCTGGTGAGTGCAGACATTCAGATGGTCACATCTTCTTCAATTCTTTTTTGATTTCCACAAGTTTGACATCATTGGAAAGCTGAGCCTCCACTCTTTCAGGATCTGTAAATAACTCAAAACGACCCCAGGTAGACTTGTTCGTGGTTTTGCCAAGGCCAGTCACAAATGTTCTATATTGTGCCGCATTTACCTCTAAATACATCTTGCATTGATAAGTGCCGTGCATTGTTTGGTAAAAAAGCTGTTAAAATAAATGTTTCTGCAGGTGTAGAAGCTAGCAGGGTGTTATCTTGTATTCTCTTCATCCTTATTTTCTCCTTCTCTCCCCTTTTCCTTTTTGCCCCACCTCTCTCTCTTTGGTGCTTCTTATTTTATTTGTTTTCGTTTCTGTCTCAGTGTCCGTAACAATTGAAATAATCCCAAAGCAGTTTCTAATTAAGTTTCTTTTATAAATATCAAGCAAAGCTTTAAAGCGCTAGCTGTAATGCTGCACTTGTGAATGTAAATCCGTATGGGCTTTTCCTTGGCACTCAGACAACATCTCTGAGCGCTATACTGCCAGACAGGACACGGCTAAAAAAAAAAGCCAGGCCCAAATCACTAGAAAATAAGACCAATTATGCCTTGTGCGACATACCAGCTCTATTTTTGTAACTGAGAGAAGAAAAACAGGTAGCTTTTTTTCTTATTATCTCCCCATTTTCAGAGAAGGTCAATATTTCTTTCTGCTGGTCACAAACTGCACTGATCTTTGAGAAGAGGAGGCTTTTTTGGACTATAAATTTACATCAGTGCGGATGTCTCCACATCCAAACAGTTTGTTGTGCTGAATTGGCAGTCAAATCTCTCTAAAACGGAACAATAAAGAGTTTCACTCTCCTTTTATTCATGTGTTACCCACACAGCACTCGCTGACACAAAAAATGGCTTCTGTTGAGCACTTAAACCATAACACCTATTTTTAAGTGTTTATGTGTTTTTATGTGTTTGACGACGTTCGTATTGTTCCAACGCTCATGTGGGTCAGTTTGCAGCTGCAACATTTTCAATGTAATGGGATCGACCACACAAAAAAATCTGATTTCTGAAAAAATCTGATTTGAACATTAAGACCTGCAATGTGCATGTAGCCTAGTGTGATAGGCTACATGATAGGCTGAGATATTATGCCAAACATACATTTGTTTTCCACAGCATTCAATGATTCCTTTTGTGTTAAGCCTCTTTGGGTTGAAAATTGAAGCGGCTGCCATGTTTAACTGAATTAGATCTGCAAAGATGGCTTTTTACTCATGTGGGCCAAAGACTCTGTATTGGTTGGCAAATTGCAGGTGATGGTGTTTCCTGTTTTAGGAAGGGCCTTGCTGGATCATTCACAGTTCAGGGTCATTGTGGTCATGCCTAATAAGAAGCAGAATTCAATTTCTCCAAGTCTGGAAGTCAAGCACACAAGAGAATCAAGAATCATAAAAGAAGTAAAGATAAGAAGGATTTGGAGAAGGCCAAAAATAGAACAGACTAGTATAATATACCAGCATGGAGAGAAAAGAAGGAAAGAAAAGCAAGGCATTGATCCATTATTGTTTCAGCTGAGGGGAGTCTCTAGCTAGGAAGCTTTAGACAAAAGCTCTGTGGTGGGAGTAAATGTCTACAATTATAGCACTAAATCATGAGAAGGCAAGCAGCATGTGCGGTTACACGTCAGAGGAGATGAATATATTACAGTAACCATTCTTCTGTCAGTTTTATGTGTCCGTGGTTACAGCGAGTATTATCTTCACACAGTCAGCTGACGCCTGTTCGCACTCTAATGTGGTTAGAGCAGAAGAAGAGACCAAAGGACCCATCAGGACACACCAGGTTAGTCTCTGAACTTTGCCAGAACTGCTGAATTCTGTTGCAAAAATAAGGTACAACTTAATCCCTCCACAGGTTAACTATAGAGCCTGGCCAAAAGTATTTATACTTCTTGAAATGTTTTTTATTGGGATTTTGTGTCATAGACCAACACGACATAGTGCATATTTGGGAAGTTAAAGGAAAAAGATGCATGAGTTTTCAATAACTAATCTTGAAAAGTGTGTTGTGCACTTGTATGTAGCCGAAATGAGTCAATACATTCCATCATCACCTTTTGTTACAGCACAATTCTTTTGTGCTGTGTCTCTAGTGGAGACATCATTGTTTCCCCCAATTTCCTTTGTAAAATAGGTCAAGATCAGTCATATTGTGTGGAGATCAATTGTAAAGTCTTGCTACAGAGTCTTGACAAGACTTAGGGCTCAACCTAGACCATTCCATCATATCTCTGGTTAAATGTTTAGGGTTGTTTTTCTGGAAGGTGAATTTTCCTCCCCAGTGTCAAGGGTGCTCCAGCCTCTAAGAGGCTTTCTTCTTGCATTGGCTTGTATTTTGCTTCACCCATTTCCCCATGAACTCTGGCCAGCTTCCTTGTTTGTGCTGAAGAAAAGCACCTCAACATCCTTACTCTGCCACCATGTTTTACAGTAAGGATGGTGTGTTCAGGACAATATGTTTTGTTAGTTTTCAATCACATAGTTCTCTATACCAGTGTTTTTCAACCCTGATCTTCAAGTCACACTGTCCTGTATGTTTTAGATGTCTCCCTGCATCCACACACCTGATTTAATTTGATGGCTGGTTACCAGCTTTTGCTGTACTGCATCAGGTGTGTTAAAGCAGGGATACCTCTAAAACATATCATCATCTGTGAGATTTCTAAAGCTTAGGATACTATTTTAGAACATAACCCTGCTTTAAACTTCTCCACAGCTTTAATGATTTATGCTGTGTAGTTCATGATGCTCCTTGTTTAATAATATTCTCTGAGGTCTTCACATAAAAGCTGGATTTTACAGGTATGTCTCCAAAAATTTGAAAACGTTTAATTGTGTTGCCTACTGACCCAGACTGACACCATTTAGAGGCTCAGGAAACCTTTGCAGGTATTTTGAGTTTGTTAGCTGATTAGGATGTGACACCATGAGTTTCCAATGTATCACTTTTTCACAATATCCTCATTTTCTGAGACCCTGAATTTTCATTATTTGTGAGCCATAATCATCGAAATTACAAGAAATAAAGGCTTATACATTTCCCTCTATATGTAGTGAATCTATAAAATAAGAGTTTCAATGAGGGACAAAAAACACAACTTGTTCTCAATCTTCTAATTTTTTGAGATGTACCAATATAGTAAGATAAAATTAAACACAGGTGGGCTCAATTTTTATGGGTATCAGAGTCAGGAAGCTAAAGGTGAGTACACGCCACATTTTTCTGATTTGTGATTATAAAAACAGTCAGTCAGTCAGTCATTTTCTATCGCTTCTTCCATAGTGTGTCACGGGGAAGCTGGTGCCTATCTCCAGCAGTCTGTGGGCAGGAGGTGGGGTACACCCTGGACAGGTCACCAGACTATCGCAGGGCAATACAGACACATACAGGACAAACAACCATGCACACACTCACTCACGCCTATGGGCAATGTAGAGAGACTAATTAGCCTAACAGTCATGTTTTTGAACTGTGGGAGGAAGCCGGAGTACCCGGAGAGAATCCAGGCATGCACGGGGAGAACATGCAAACTCCATGCAGAAAGACCCCAGGCCGGGAATTATAAAACATTTTAAAATAATTTCCGCCCCATGTTTGTCTATCACATAAATTCTCAATAAAAGACTAAATGTACCGGCACTGTATGGCACTGTACCGCCTCTTGTAATCGCTGTTGTGTTCAGTTCATAATGCCTGTTGTATGGACATAATTTGCAGCTGTTAAATTTTTGGAGTAATGCTGGATTTATTTTAATGTCAGGGCTTATATTCTCAGCCTGTTAGCCAGCAGATCATCCATGTATCATGGCTGTGTTTACTGGCAGAATCATCCACTGATTCACAAGGCAGAAACATACACCAGCAATAACGTGAACCCCAGAAAAAATGGTATACTGTTTATTTAAAAACTGACATGACACCACAACCAGAAAAGATGTAGACACCAACTGGCTCTCTTTCTTTCCGTTGCTCACACTTTTTCGCGTCCATGTCCAGTATTCACTGTTTCCTTTTCTCACTCCCCAGAATTTCTATGGAATAGTCAGCAGTTGAATACTCCAAGACCAGCACTGCTAAATCAACGGACAACAGTCACATGAGGGCCTCAGCGTGAACTGGACCAGGACTTGACCCGGACCGGGAGTGAATTTTCAAATACCTCATGACACATAGAGGAGAGAACTTGTTCTCTGGCAAAACAAACTGCTTAGAGCTCTGAGCATAAAAATCACTGGAAGAAGTATAATCCCCATACAGCCTGAAATGCAGTAAAACTGGAAGGCAAGCCTACATGAGACAAAAACCAATATGCTGAAACACAGATGTCCTGTTAGCAGTGATTTAAGGCATGGAGGGATTCTGGATGATATACCCCAGGAAGAAAATTTACTATTATTTATGTATTCTGTACTTAGAGCCTGGAAGCTCTTTAGTGTAAGGGATTGGATGTAGGAAAAACAAATAGACTGAGTCTGGTCAAACCTCAAAAATACATCCAAAGCTCCATGTGGAAAGACAGAACAAAACTGGCACTTAAAGTTCTGTAATGATCCAATACAATGAGCGTGAAGTGAAATATTCAGGATTTCCACTGCAGCACACACATCTTAGAAGCAGAAAAAGACGATTAAGATTGAAAATCATAAAAGTGGGACCAGGCTACAATGCCTGCAACTCATTTTATTTTTTTATTTTTAGTTTTATATTTCATAACCCCTATTTGCTCTTTACAAACTTCTACAGTGAGCTAAGCCCACAAACATTTGGTAAACTATGCTTATACAAAAGAATAAAGATAGAAATGTTGTTTTTATGGAAAAATAGCTCTGCAAGATGCCTGGAGTTTATTCCAGCAGTCAAATTTGGTTTATCTACACTGTAACACTTAACATTGTTAAATCCTATTTTTATTACCACCAATAAGATAAAAGAACCAACATGGTGACCCTGGAGGAGTTGCAGAGATCTTGAGCTCAGGTGAGAGAACCTGTTGACAGGCATGCTATTAGTTGAGCACTCTACAAATCTGGGCTTTACGGAAAAGTGGCTAGACGAAGGGCATTTCTGAAAGGCACAAGACCTTTTTGCATTTCGCAAAAAAAAAACATTTAGGGGACAAATTATGAGGAAGAAGGTGCTAAAAGGAAATAAGAGATATGAAAATCTTAATACTGCACATCGCCCTGAGCACACTATTCCCACTGTGAAACATGGTGGTGGCAGCATCATGCTGTAGGGGTGCTTTTCCTAAGCCGGTACAGTTCCCTGGGACATAGATTCATCTTTCCACAGGATCCAGACCCGAAACCTTTAGCCAGAGTTACAATAAAATGGTTTTACGCTGCTCCTGGACCAATATCCAATGGAAAATCTGTCACAAGACCTAAAAATTGATGTTCACTGATGTTTTCCATCCAATTATGAACAACTTTACAAAGAAAAATAGGCAGGTGAATAAAAATCACATGAAATATATTAAATACACAAAGTTTGTGGCGGTAACATGACATATTGAGGAACAATTCAAGGATGTTCAGTACACAGAAAGAAATAAATTGTGCTTATCAAGTCAGTCAATTTAAATAGTAATTGACTTAGACATGTTTTATATAAAGTAGCCTGAAATGTTTAACATTGTGATTTTAGACTATTTGAAAAAACTGAATTGAAGTCAAATAAGCTGTGAACCAGGCCGTTGCTCTGGTTTACTAGTTAGTTTACTAGTTCTTTTTTTCTCTGTATAAAAGAACAAAAACAGATAAGGTCTAATTCAATCAGTGCTTTAGAGCGAGGTATACTGTTGTTCAGTTGCCACATATTTCCATGCTCATCGATAAAAGCATCTGTGGCAGGGTTGTATTTACCTGTGCTGGGGCAGCTGTGTCCAGCAGGGAAGGGATTCTGCTTCTACAGGTATGACGATGGAGGACCTGATAATTACTGTTATCTTTATCCCTGGTAAGTATAGCTTTGGCTCAGCAGTTCTGGATCTGTGTGTTGCTCTACAGCTAGAGTGTGGAAGTTTGTCCCAGGAAGCGGGACCGGTTGTCAGGCTGCTGAGCTGCTCTGATAGAACAGTTTATAAGCCTGTAACTATTGTAATTTTAGCTTTAATGAACACTTGGAGATAGAGGTATGTTGAAAATGGCTCTCTGTGCCAAAACATTAAAACGAAGCTCCTGGCAGCCCCTAACTTTTAAAGTCTTCGTCACTGCTCTACTTGTTGGCGTTTCAAGTGTAAATTCTTCTTTGTGTGGAAATCATAAATACAGAGCAAATTTGTGGGTGGCTCCATGTCCATAATCCCCTGACATACCTATTGGTTTGTACCAAGAAAATATCTTCATCAGCTGGAAAACCAAAAGATGGCTTCGTTGAGGAGATACATTTATAAGTACATTTACAGCTAAACCTTGTGGTCAAAAACATTGTAAATAATTAATCTGTTGTTTCTGATGTAATTTTACTCTCTTGTTGCAGTATTTACAATTAGTATGCTTTACTCAAACCATTGCAATGACTTTTTGATGCAGTAAGAAACATTAAAACTCACTATTACCTGACTTGCTGGTAACCCACTATTGTGTATATGACTTTTGTATTAATAATAATATCACAGTATTGCTTTCTTACATATTTGACTCTTATAGCATGCATAATTTGATCAGAAGCTAATCCAAGTTGTGATGAATTTTAAGGACCTTGACAGTATGAGCACCACAACTCAAACACACTGAAATACCATACATGAGGGTCACTGTGACCGCAATTACAAATCTGCTTCTCAAGTGTTGCTAGGATAACCCAGTAATAACATTACTTTATCTAATGGAAGACTATGCAAATGCTCTGTCTGCACTGATGAGGATTCCCTCGGCTCTGGCTGCAGGATGCTAAAAAAAAATGAACCCAAATAGTTTTGATATATGACTTCCAGATAGTTAATCCTTAAATACAGGTAAAAAAAACAAACATGTAAAAATAATATTCTGATGTGGTTGAACACTGCACCCTTGATCCCGATACACACACTAATCAAGCTGAGAACAAATTAAAAGCAGCACATGTAATTTAAAGATTCAATTCAATTCAATTGTAACCTAGCTTGTTGTCCAGCAACATCTGCTTAATTTCCTCACATTTAGACCTGCAAAACATATATTTTCAATACACCAACACAAATGGAAAGATAGGTTACAGTGTGACAGCAGCTTTACTCAGTGTCACTGTTCTCCTGCATCTTTGTGCATCTAAAATCTGGGACCTCCCAAAGTAGAGCATAAAGATTAAGTTTAAAATCCAGTAAAGCTGAAATGCAATTGCTTTTATTACACTGACAAAGAATCACATAATCAATCAGCTGCAGTGGAACCATAAAATTCAGCTAACTTGATTTTAGAGCTGATAAGCTTTATAATGTCATGGTATACTGTTTAAAAAATGCTCTGTTGCACCATCTGGGTAAAAAGGCCGCAGGGTTCCCTCCTAGTGACCCTCCAGGTGGTCAACATGTAAACATACTGTCTACAAATGCAGGGCAGAGTTGGTGTCCAAACTCAGTTGGGAATGTGTTACAGGTCACTCTCTGGAGAGGTTTGGGTCATCCAGACAGGAAATGAAAGGGAAAATTACTGTAAAACAGGTTCTGCTCAAGACTCATAAAAAGCTCCCTGAAGGCCTCAGCTTGTACCCAACCGTGGTTTTTAGCAGTGTATTCAGATTTTATTTTTGTTAAAAAAGGAGATGGTGAATAAGTAAAATATGAAGGCCTAACAATGTTCAAATTGTAAGCTTTATTTATGAGTGAAGAAACTTAAAGCAAGAGCAGGTGCAAATTACAACAGCAACACTGTTATTAAAGCCATGTTCTGCAGTTTTATGACATTTAACAAAGCTGGAATTATCTCCTGAGACACCTGTGAACATCTGCAGCTCTACTCAACACATTATTGGTAATTGCTGGTTAAAGGTTTGAAGACTGAGCCTCCAAGCTCACCTCTACCATCCCAATGAAATGTGAGATTTTGGATGATTACCTTAAACAGAGTTTAAACACCGCTCTAAAATTTGTCACTTTTGTAAACAGTTCACTCAGACACTGTTGTTTAAAGTCACTCAACACCTGTCTGAGGAAATATTCTAAGGACATGATTTTTTTTCAGGTATGTGTTTAGCAGCAACTTTTTTAGATAAACCTGTTTAGTGGATTGATAACGCGAATAACAAATCAACCAGTCACATGGGAGCAAGTTAATGCATTTAGCAATCTAGATGTGATGAAGACAATTTATTGAAGTTCAATCATCTTTTAAAATTGCATGGTTGGTGCAAAGCGGGTTGGGCTGATTATTAGTTTATTGCAATTTTGACTCACAATCATCTCTCATTTTACTGAAAAGTGTCTGAAAAAGAAAAAAAATACCCAGGCAGAATCAGTAATGTGCAAACAAAGGTGGTTTTAATGTTTCGGCTGACACCCCTCCACTCAGGATGTTTTGTGACCATTTCCATTACTGACTTTTCTTGCCAGGCAGTGGCTTTCTTGGTGCCTGCTCGTAACCAGGTCCCATCGGAGCTGAGCAGGGCTGAAATGTGACGTGAACAGACTGCTGTTCTCTGATTGGCTATGAGCCTGGTCAGCTGTATGTCATCAGCATGAGAAAGTGGTCGATGAGGTACTGGAGAGAATGACAGGCCACGGATTTTACCGTACACCACAGTGCCAGGAAAAGCTAAAAAAAGAAAATCAACAGCGACTACAACAATATTAACAACTCAATGGCCAGAGGTTGTCAAAAATGTCATAAAACAGGGTGTTTGCTGGACCAATATGCAGACAAGGGTATGTGATTAGATGTTCCTTTATTAATGACACTGATAGACTTACAGGTAGCTGCTGGATTGTGTAACACAGATGAGGTAATCGACATGGAGAAGGGTAGTCAACAGGAGGAACCAGTGGAGAACAAGAAAAACCAGAGTATAAATACTGAGGTAGGGTGGAGAATGGACCAATAAAAATGGGAGCTAATCAGGGGGAAATCAAGAGCAGCCGGTGAGAGATAGAGAAAGGAGGCAACTGAAGGAGAGAGGCTAATTAACACAGATGAGCATTTATTTATTTTAAGTCATTTAGATGAAGACTTGGTGGTGAGGTTTGGCTCATTGTCCTGCTGCAAAATCCAAGCTTGAAATTAAGGTGACAAACATCAAATATGACAGGTCCTGAAGAAGTAAAGCAGCACTAGCATTACCATGATTGACAGTTTGTATGATGGTCTGTCAGATGTCATGATACACACCTTTCAAGAGTTGCATTTTTGTTTTGTCAGTCAACAGAAAATTATTCTAGTAAATTTGAAGGGTCAGTCACGCCAAGGTTCACCACTGTTCCATACTGTATTTTGTGCCTCACTCTGGTTTTCTAGAGTCCCAAAGAGTTTGAAATGGCAATGAAAACGTTTCTAGATGACCTGAGGTGACATATTTTGCTTTTATAGCTAAATCTGGAACATTCACTTGATAAAGTAAACACCCCTGTTGATTATTGTGCACTGTCCCTTTTAAAGAAAATAATATAAGATAAATAGAGCTCAATGACTTTTTTCTTATCTGTTCTTGAATTTCTTAAGACAAGGTCATGGTTTATCACTTTCTGAAATCTTTTAGCCTTCTTCATGTTGTCAGACAGGTTCCATTTAAGTGGTTTGTTGATTGGATCAAGCACTTATCAGGTCTAGTTGTAGCTAGTAAATCTGAACCCACTGAGTTGTGCAAAAAATATGGTTAATCACACTCATCTATGATTTAAGGTAGGCAATTACTTTTCACAAAGGGCAAAATGGTTTCAATTGCTTTTTTATTAATAAGGTTATCTTTGATATAACTTTTGTTTGATGATCTGAAACAAGGAGGCAAATACTTTTTTCCGGCCCAGTATATAACTGTACATCACAAATGGTATTTGATCAATTCTAAATGTTTTTTAACCAGTCTCATATGGAAACAGTATAAACAGATGTCCTTTTCACAAATGAAATCTTTTTAGACTCACTGTGGTAACAGAGCCCAGATGGTATATCTTGATATAAAAGGCAGGTAACTTCTCCTTAGAACTAAAGCTCACTGGTAAAGACCCGTGTCCAGCTATATAGTGCAGCTGACCTAAGTATTATTGTTTTTGTTGCTGATGGTGTTGACTGCAGACTGAGCGGAGTGGCTGGGTTTAAATGTAAAGCAGGTCACTGTGACCTGATTGCTGAGAATGGATTTTAATGCCAGGTTTAAATAGTCTGTTTTCACTTCTAACTTAATTAGCCAGTTGTCAACAGGGCCTTAGTTTCCGTTAACCAGGGCAAATACACATACCAAACAAAGGTGTTCCAATAAGCTTCAACTTTATACTGCTAACATGCCTATCTATTGATAGCTATCGGGAATGTAAGCATATTTCAAGGTGTTTTGATCCATCTAAGATTATGTGGACCTTTTATAATTTTATGTTAAAACAGAATTTGTTTTATGTTAACACTTTGATTCTAAAAATAAACATTTGGTTCACTGTATTAGTCCATGTAGCATGTAGGCTGTAAAACATTTTCAGTTAGCACGAGCAAATATAATGTATCCTTCTGATGTGAAAGAAAGGAACAGGTGTTTATGACGATGTCCATAAAACTAAGCAAATCTGTCAAGGTGTAATTAAATTAAAAGTCCAAGTCAATTATGAGTCCACTGGAGGTTGGGTTTATGTGTTTTGGACAGAAACAGGTGGACCCAGACTGGAGGAGATACATGTTAATTCAGCTCCAGTGATGGTTTATTAATGCTATTTGTTGCTAAAGGTCTCAGCTCTAGCCTCAGTAAGGCTTTCTTTTTTGTTTCTCTCTCTCTTTCTCTCTCTCTTCAGGAAAATGTCCAGCTGGCCTTGTGTGTGGAATTACACCCCAGAATCCGAGTGAGAAGCTCAAGAAAACAGCTGTCAAACAATGAATTGCTGTGCTTTCTGAGGAATGGATGAGGAAAATGGGAGTGTGTAAAAGAAATCACACACAGACAAATACACATAGTGTCCCCGTGTGCAGGTAATTCGTGTAATGTATACATACTGGTTCATATAATGGATCATGGAACTATGTGAAAAAAAGTTTAATAACTTACATCTACAGGAACATTTCCTTTCTGAAATGGAGCGGTAAAACATGCAATATCCTGTATATGAAACTATTAGGCACAACATAAACTATGTTAATTGTTCAGCTAATGTACAATCTAACATAAACCTAACATATTCTCTATGGTAGCAGGTTCCCTCAGCTGAGATAACAATACAAATCTTACACTTTCCAAAAAAGTTCTTCTCGTTTCAGTATCTGTTTTAAAAGGCTTGCTTTAGCAGCAGCACATCCTCAGACTGACCCTGGTGAACCAGTGAGGGAGCTCCTGAGAGTAACACACCAACCCCAACATATCATGGTTACCTCAGTCTCACACACCAAAAAACAAACGCTCATGTGCACTTGTTTTTTGAGAGCAAGTACAGAATTGGAGATATGTGGCAAACTGACAGTTACAATTACCAGTGTAGTTTATTAAAAGCACATTAAATAACCCTGGCCAAGACAGTGTAACAGTAGGCATGTATTCACACACAGAGGCTAAACCCGCATCTAACACCGTATGTACTTGTTATTGGTACATTTTGATTAGGTCCTGTGTGCAGCAAATATTAAAATTCTGATCTTACCTAAAGACATCCATAAGCATGCACTAAAACAGGAAAAAATACATACAGTATGTTGTCAAAAGTATTCGCCTACCCATCCAAACCATTCAGTTTGGTGTTTCAATACTATCCATGGCCACAATCAGTGGTATTACAACAATGTGAAAGGGATTGGGAATGACCTCATTAGGTGGTAGGCCACACAAAATCACAGAGCAGGGTTAGCGGCTGCTGAGGTGCCTGGTGCACAGAAGTTATCAATGTTTTGCAGAGACAGCGGTTGTAGACCTCCACATTTCAAGTGACCTTCAGATTAGCTCAGGAACCCTGTGTATGGAGCACTGGAATGGTCTCAAATGGGCAAATGGAAAGGGCTTCGATGGCCGAGTAGCTGCAGGTTTGGTGCAGAGAGGATCAGTAAAAGTGAAAAGTTTCACACCTTCTGTTGGCCCGGTTTGTTTTCACATAGAGATTTCATAGACCGGACCAATGAAAGTCATGCTTTTGCAACAGATTGTTTCGGGGCAGTATTGCACTGATTGAGATGGAAAAAAGCACAAGGAAGAAAGTCCCTCTCATCAGTGTTTCGTTGCTGCTATGGTTTTTTGAATGTAGTTGTGCACCTGCACCTCTTCACTACTCCACATTGCCCCACGAGACATTTTCAAACGTTTTCATCTTCAGATTCATGCTCCTACTTTGTTTTTCCTCTACTTCTTTTTGTACTTAAATGTACTGCTCTTACGTTACATCCTCTCTTCCTGCTTTTGGTATGCTGGCCCGGCACGCATTGACACTGCAAACAAACCGCTCGAGGGTTTGGATATACCGTGCTGTTTCAAGGATGGGTTCACACCGGTGTGATCTGGCACTCTGGCACAGTACAAAGCGTAACGAAAGGTTTGGTGTGAAAGCACTGTAAGTTCCAGTAAAAGGAACTCTGAATTTTTCAGTGTACCAAAACATTTTGGAAACAGTTGTTGCCTAACTGACAAGGCCTAACTGAACGGAGTTCGCATGTTCTTGCATGTTGCTGCATATTCTCTATGTGCATGCATGGGTTCTCTCTGGGTACTTTGGCTTCCTCCTACATTTCAAGAATGCGTTTTTATGCTAATTGGCCACTTTAAACTGCCCTTGGGTGTGAGTATGTGATGCATTGTTGCATTTTCTATCCTTGACCCAACATAAATTCAGCGAGTATAAAATGACCTCATATACTTGACTGAACCAAAACACAAATGCCAATTCTACATTACCCAACCCCACCTGCCCTTATGCTCCTGCAGAAAAATAAGCACAAATAAGCATGAAACAAAAATAAGCAAAATAAGCCTGTTTGCATTATCTTTATCCTTAATTTTATTTAATCTAAAGTTTATATATTTATAAAGAATATTGGTATGATGTGAGCTCTGAAGACCAGAGTCAAATTCCATGTTAGTGGACACAAACGTGGCCAATAAAGATGACTGATCCTGACAAGTGAAAACACAAGCTTACCAGTGAAGTTGGGCAGAGAATGAAAAGAGAGACATGGTTAAGTTTGGTTTTCTGTGAATCTTATAGATGTAGCACTGGTTTTTGTGGGTATTGGTGATTAATTGCATTTATTACCCTAATGTTAGCCAACCTCATTGACTTGCACTGCAAAGTTTTAAAAAGAATATTAGGATCTCCTGCCTAGGAGTTCTCTCAGCATTTCTCCCTGCCCAATAAGAGCGAATGTGAGTGGAATGTAATAAAATTTGTTTTGAAGGAGGTTTATGAGGATCATCTTGTTTGGGAGACATGGGTCTTTACTCGTGAGCTTCAATTCAAACAAGAAGTGTATAATTCTTGAAATTACCTGCCTTTTATATCAGATGTAGCATCTGGGTCCTGTAACCTCAGAAAGCTTAAAAAGGTTTCAGCTGTGAAAATGACATTGAGTTTATATTGTTTTCCTATGAGACTGGTTGAAAGACATTTAGAATTAATGAAATACCATTCAATTGTGATTTACTACAAATACATCTATTTACATAGCTGCACTGGTAAGGGCATTTATGAAACACAAACACACTAATAGCTTCTGAAAAGAAATATTGTTCAAACATGGTTCATTGAGAGTATGGTATGTTTTAGCTTACCATTTGGGAGTTTGCAGTCAAGTGTGTAAGTATATAGTTTTAAAGCTATTATTAGTGGTGAGAAGAATGTGCTTTTATTTAAAGCAGCTGGTACATTCAAAGCAGCGGCTTTTTCAGAGCCAAGGATGTCATGTGTTTTTAGTGAAAAACAATTTCAAACTGAGGTCAAAGAGCCAGAGCAACACAAAGGATGATACATGACAGCTAGTCAGTAGGATTTTATTCACTGACTGGCTGTCAGTAAGAAAAATGCCATAGGAGTTGCATTAAAACAGTGTTGTCCTCAACATGAAGAAAAAGAACTTAAGATTCTGATTCCCCAACTAATATCACTGCATGACAAATACTATTCTTTCAGTTTGAATCAAAGCTTTGCATGAAATTATTACATGCACTGTGACTTATTTATAGGGGATGGCTGTTTATTCTTGTGCTTAGTGCAATAGCACATTTATTAAATATATTCCAATCAATTTCATTCATAAAGCATATTTAAAGCAACAGAATGGATCAATGTGCTTTTCAGCAACAGCACAAATTCCAAAGGAAAACACTAAATTACACAAAAGTATGAAAGCCTGACAACATGCCCCCCAAAAAAGAACTACTTACTTGAAATACCAGTGTAATTAAAGGTATGTTTCAGTGTCTTTTTAAAAAAAGCATCAATAGAAGAAACAGTTGACAGATAGTAGGAGGCTGTTCATAATCTGCCTGTGTTTCGGGTTTTGAGTTTATGTTCTGTTTACTTTCTCTGCACTGCCATGTTCTTCACTTGCTTTATTTCAGTTCATAATTATTAGATTCTGTTGTTTAGGTGTTTGTTGCTGTCCTGGATTCCTAGGGTAGATGTGTTAGTTTGTATTTCAAACATTCGACTGTGGCGACAGTGGTACAGTTTCGTCCTGTACCGGTGGGTTGCCGGTTCAAACCCCCGCTCTGTCTGTGTCAGTCGTGTCCTTGGGCAAGACACTTCACCCTCCTTGCCTGCTGATGGAGGTCAGAGGGCTAGGTGGCGCCTGTGTATGGCAGCCCCAGGGCAGCTGTGGATACAATGTTGCCACCACTGTCAGTATGTGAATGTGTGTGTGGATGGGTGAATGACTGTGATGTAGTGGAATACGCTTTGGGGTCTCTCGGAACTTAATAAAAGCACTATTCAACCATTTTCCTGT
Source organism: Crenichthys baileyi (assembly GCA_036173005.1). Classification (NCBI taxonomy): domain Eukaryota; kingdom Metazoa; phylum Chordata; class Actinopteri; order Cyprinodontiformes; family Goodeidae; genus Crenichthys; species Crenichthys baileyi. Next base: position 248,239 of record JAHHUM010001749.1, read on the forward strand.
AGATCTGTTTTCTCCTTGTTTATGAACTTTGGGTAGTCTCATTGTTTAGTTATTCCTGTTGACTAAGATGTTTTCTGCTACCTCCCTGCACTCCTTCCTCATCTTCCACCAGTTGTCCCTGATTCCCTCTGATTACCCACCTTGGTTTATTGGTCCATTCTCCTATCTTCCTTAGTGTTCATACTCCCTTATTTTCATTGTTCCCCACCAGTTCCTGCTGATATCTAGCCTGATGTCTACCTTGTAAACCACCCTGCTGACTTTCCCGTACCATGTCTCTGTGTTCCTGCCAGTATACCTGCCTATGTTCCGCCCTGTAAGTTTCCTGTTTCATTCCATTGAAGCATTAATTCACTCACCATGCGACTGCCATCTTCCTGTATGCACTTTGGTCCTGTTTCATCTCCAAACACCCTGACATAATGCCCCTTATACTGATTAATACAGCACATGATACATTTGAAAGGAGCTGTTCAGATGACCTATCAGCTGTAGCATTTATAGAATGGAAAAAAGTTGAAAACAAAAAATTTTGGGGACCGAATCGTGCAAAGCCTTATGAACAAAAAGAGGAAGCCAGTGGATTGATGCTAAAACAGGACCGATTCGGTCTCTTTTTCAGACACAGCTGCATACAGGACAACAGAAACTGGCTCATACCAAAATTAATAAAGATGCATAAGTCTAAGCTTACAGGGATTAGAGCAATGATAACTGTCTCCATGTCATTGTTAGTGAGAATGCTTTTGAGTTCTGAAAGTTTCTGAATTATAAGAAACAGCGCTTTACTGCAGAGCTGATCTGTTTGTAAAACTTTAAATGTTTCTAAATTGCTGTTTTGGGCCTGAAGATCAGAAGGAAATGATGTGTGGTATATAAGGCTTGAACAGTTGTTTGGCAGAGAAAAAATGACCATCTCTGCCTTACTAATATATGTAGCAAGTTATCAGTAGTCACCTCTTTAATGTGTAGAATATATCTTAATGGTGCTGAAATCATCATCTAAGGGCATTTAAATCGGCATGTCACCTGCATAACAATGAAATTAGATATTTCACTAACGGAAGATTTCACCCAAATGGATGCTTTTGGGACACCTCAGTTTAAGGTTACTGTAGAGGAAGTGGGATGATCAGCCAGATAAATAAGAGCTAAATAAATCTAGCCCAATATCACACATCCTAAACTGGTTTGCGATATTAATATTTAGACAATGATCCCTTGGGGATAATTCCTAATGACCCAGAGTTCCTTATCTTATAATTTATTAAAAATGTTATCTCATGAGCATTTGACATGTAGTTCAGTCATATTTTTCAAGTGTGAGCTTTGCAATCTGAAAGGTTTAAGGAGTCACATGCTGATATTGGAAAGGGTCAATTTACGGTTTTCAGTGTGGACCGCTGTTAAAGAAATCCCCTTATTAAAACTACAACAATGCTGTGTTATATTATTTTTTCAGTTTAAACTCATTCTAATGGCAGAGAAAGTTCAGAGTTTTTATCCATTCATAAGGAACGTAGGGCAGCACTGCATGTTTTTGGGCTGTCAGTCAGCTGTGTATTTTAACTAAATGGGAACAACCCTCAAAATGTTTCTCCCATCAAAAATTCTACCATTGGAAAAATCACCTGGTAGTGAAAATGTAATCATGGCTATCAGGTGGTAACTTTTTTAAAGGATACTAACTAAGCATTGAAAGCAAGCATTGGCGGCAAGCCACCGGAATTGGCATGACTGTGTTATGATTTAAGGATGTTTGAGTTTTTGTTTGAATTTTATTTATTCTTATCTCCAGTTTGTGTTTTGGGTTTTGTTTCTGTTTATTATTTTTCTGGTGGCGCTATAGCTTTCTTATTATTGTTTTTGGTTCTTAGCGTTTTCTAGTTTATGTCTTGTAACTTATGTTTCTCCCGATTAGTTTGTGTCATTGGATTTCTGTTTTGCTCCAGTCACGTTTCGTTTTTACTCCCTGCCTCAGTAAGCCAGTAATTAACTTCATCCGGTCCACTTGCACTATGCAATCAGTCTTCTTGTTTCACCTGCACCATGTTACTTATATACAGTGCCTTGCGAAAGTACTCTGCCCCCTTGAACTTTTCAACCTCTTGCCACATTTCAGGCTTCGAACATAAAGATATAAAGTTCTTATTTTTTGTGAAGAATCAACAACAAGTGGGACACAATCGTGAAGTGGAATGAAATTTATTGGATGTGTCAAACTTTTTTAACAAATAAAAAACTGAAAAGTGGGGCGTGCAATATTATTCGGCCCCTTTACTTTCAGTGCAGCAAACTCAGTCCAGAAGTTCAGAGACGATCTCTGAATGATCCAATGTTGTACCAAATGACTGATGATGATAAATAGAATCCACCTGTGTGTAATCAAGTCTCTGTATAAATGCACGTGCTCTGTGATAGTCTCAGGGTTCTGTTCAAAGCTCAGAGAGCATCATGAAGACCAAGGAACACACCAGGCAGGTCAGATACTGTTGTGGAGAAGTTTAAAGCCGGATTTGGATACAAAAAGATTTCCCAAGCTTTAAACATCCCAAGGAGCACTGTGCAAGCAATCATATTGAAATGGAAGGGGTATCAGACCACTGCAAATCTACCAAGACCCGCCGTCACTTTCATCTCGAACAAGGAGAAGACTGATGAGAGATGCAGCCAAGAGGCCCATGATCACTCTGGATGAACTGCAGAGATCTACAGCTGAGGTGGGAGAGTCTGTCCATAGGACAACAATCAGTCGTACACTGCACATATCTGGCCTTTATGGAAGAGTGGCAAGAAGAAAGCCATTTCTCAAAGATATCCATAAAAAGTCTCGTTTAAAGTTTGCCACAAGCCACCTGGGAGACACACCAAACATGTGGAAGAAGTTGCTCTGGTCAGATGAAACCAAAATCGAACTGTTTGGCCACAATGCAAAACGATATGTTTGGCATAAAAGCAACACAGCTCATCACCCTGAACACACCATCCCCACTGTCAAACATGGTGGTGGCAGCATCATGGTTTGGGCCTGCTTTTCGTCAGCAGGGACAGGGAAGATGGTCAAAATTGATGGGTTAGGGATAGGGAAGTGGGATGGGGCAAAATACAGGACCATTCTGGAAGAAAACCTGTTGGAGTCTGCAAGAGACCTGAGACTGGGACGGAGATTTATCTTCCAACAAGACAGTGATCCAAAACATAAAGCCAAATCTACAATGGAATGGTTCACAAATAAACGTATTCAGGTGTTGGAATGGCCAAGTCAAAGTCCAGACCTGAATCCAATCGAGAATCTGTGGAAAGAGCTAAAGACTGCTGTTCACGAACGCTCTCCATCCGACCTCACTGAGCTCGAGCTGTTTTGCAAGGAAGAATGGGCAAGAATTTCAGTCTCTCGATGTGCAAAACTGATAGAGACATACCCCAAGCGACTTGCAGCTGTAATTGCAGCAAAGGGTGGCGCTACAAAGTATTAACGCAAGGGGGCTGATTAATATTGTGCGCCCCACTTTTCAGTTTTTTATTTGTTAAACAAGTTTGACACATCCAATAAATTTCATTCCACTTCACGACTGTGTCCCACTTGTTGATTCTTCACAAAAAATTTGAATTTTATGTCTTTATGTTTGAAGCTTGAAATGTGGCAAAAGGTTGAAAAGTTCAAGGGGGCCGAATACTTTCACAAGGCACTATACACTGATTTTCTGTTCATTCCTCGTGGAAACATTTCAGTTCTTCTGTTTATGCCAAGCCTGTTCTGCCTCAATTTATTCATGCCTGCTTCTGCAACTACCTACCTGCCTGCCTGTATGTTTCCTTTTGGTTATTTAATCCTTTTTTAACTCACCATGCCACGCTGCTTCCTGCCTCTCTACATTTTGGGGTCCACTACCATACCTCGTCGTGACAGACTGTTGGTAAAATAAACAGCACACTCCAGGCAACCTGCCATGGCTGCTAACTTAGAGTAGCTAACATTTGATTGTTACATTACTTTAAAAAAGACAGACATGAAATATAAAATACTTCTCTGGAGCTGTTTGTGTATGTCTTTTAATACTGCTTACATCTGTGTATTTTTTTTAAACAACCTGTTTCAATTGTAATTTCAATCTTCAAAATACATAGAGCTGTTTTTTTTATTTTAAAGTGAATATTATAGCAGCAGTAATAATAATAATAGTTTGTGTGTTCGGGGGGCATATGTGGGTTTTCTCTGGGTACTCGAGTTTTACAGTGCATAAACTTTTATGAAAGGTAATTTACATGCAAAATTGCCCCTAAATAAGATTGCATAAGCTTCTTTAGGCAATTATGCAACAATTGCAGGTCTTGTTTCTGATGAAAGTAAATGCCAGTTGGTTGCCTGGCAACACTGGATCCTCTTTTGCTTTGATTATTAAGAGATAAGGAATGGCATTCATGAAAATGGTAACACGTAACACGTAGCTGAAGTGTCATCTGATACTTTACAATAATTCTTATTTACAAAAACAATCATATAAACCCATTACTCATTCTAGTCTTTGCAGCAAGCTTGTGCACATTTGCCTGCCACTGATGCACCACCATCCTCGCAAAACAATATATTCTGCAGATATGGGTGTAACATTGTTTGCTAATTCTGTGTAGCAATGGGACGCTTTTTATGTTCAGTTGTCAACAGTGGTTTCCAGAGGCTACCTACACATCCAGGCACATCCGTCCCCTCTGAGAAGTATGTGTAGCAGCAACTGCCACAACACAAAACACACACTTGTGTGTATTTTGTGTTGTGCCCTGAACATTATCAAAGGTATTAGAGAACATTCTAATTAGTCTGGAGTATTACAGAAGGCATAACACCAAAATTGACAGAGTTAGATAGTTTACAATTTATGTCTTCCAGGAAATATTATATGCGTAAGGTATACTTACATCTTTTTCTATATATTCTTTTAGATTCAGTTTTAGATTCAGATTTAGATATTAAGATTTTAGGCTTGTCCGGTGGCTGTTTAACACCTTCCAACAACATTTTTCATACATCTCTTTAACAGCGCCTTGCAAGACTTATCATGTTCTCTGACCTTTTCTCACATTAACCACAAATTGCTATGTAGTTTATTTAGATTTAAAGTAATGTATAATCAAAGAGCAGCACTTAGTAATGCAGTGGAAGGAAAATACCAGATGGTTTTAAAAACGTCTGACAAATAAAAGTCTAAAAAGGGTGTGATGGATTTGTATCCAGTCCCCCTTTACTCTGACACCTCTAAATAAAATCAACTCAGAAGAATTCAGAAGTCACCTAATTAGTAAATAGAACTGTAAATTATACTCAGAAAAAGGCAGCCATTTGTTGAAAACCTCAGATGTTGTTTTAGCTCCAGTGGAATGACTGTACTAGATCCTTTGATAGTACCAGATTGAATTGCCCCAATAAAGACCAACATTTTTACTGGAAGACAAAAGTCAAGTTGGAAAAATGCAACAAAAGTTAGAAAGCAAAAAAGAGACTGTAGACAAGCTGAACACACATGGAGAAAAGCATAACTCCAGGCTTAGTCTTCACATTTATAATCCTAAATTAAAAAGAGTGACGCAGCCATATTTCTCACTTTTCAATCAAAACAATAATAATTCCCAGACCTTATTTTTTATTGTTTACAGGGTGACTAATTCCTCACCACTTGTCCCTCCTGAACTCTTGTCTAACGTGTCTTGCAATGACTTCACATATTTTTTTCAATGTCAAAATTAAAAAATATAACACAGGCAGTTTTTTCACCAACTCTGGTAGCATGGTTATGTCGCTTGGGACTCAAAAAACATTTGAGCATCTAGATTGTTTTAATCTACAGAATCAAGTCTTTTTGATAGAAACTGTTCATGGTATGAAAATAGGTCCTTAGCTGTGTTGCTCCTGAAATATTGCATAAAGTAAATATTTCTCTTCACTGAGGTGAAACTGAGGTGAAACTGCAGTGATAAAAAGTCTAAAGAAGCCTAATCTGGATACCTCAACAATAAGTACAGACCCATATCTAACCTAACATTTTTGGTAAATATTATTGGCAGTTTATAAATAAATATACTCCTTTAAAAAAATCACTTTAATGCATTCCAATCATGTCTTGTCACCAAAACACAGGACTGAGACTGAATTGGAAATTCAGGTTTTGAATTACATATATTACCACTGATGCATCAAAAATACCTGTCTTGGTTTTTGATCTTAAAATGCTGATTGGCATAGTGGAATGGCTGACAGGATTGTCTGGTACTGTGCTAAAGTGGATGGGTCAGAATTTCCTCCCGCTTAAAGTAAAATAGACAGAGGTCTTGTGTGTGATCCAAAAAATGTTGGTTTATAAACAAGCACTCAAATATACAGGGGTTGGACAATGAAACTGAAATACCTGTCATTTTAGTGTGGGAGGTTTCATGGCTAAATTGGACCAGCCTGGTAGCCAGTCTTCATTGATTGCACATTTCACCAGTAAGAGCAGAGTGTGAAGGTTCATTAAGAAGGGTAAGACCACAGTTTTGCTCAAAATATTGAAATGTTCACAACATTATGGGTGACATACCAGAGTTCAAAAGAGAACAAATTGTTGGGGCACGTTTTGCTGGCGCATCTGTGACCAAGGCAGCAAGTCTTTGTGATGTATCAAGAGCCACGGTATCCAGGGTAATGTCAGCATACCACCAAGAAGGACGAACCTCATCCAACAGGATTAACTGTGGACGCAAGAGGAAGCTGTCTGAAAGGGATGTTCAGGTGCTAACCCGGATTGTATCCAAAAAACATAAAACCACGGCTGCCCAAATCACGGCAGAATTAAATGTGCGCCTCAACTCTCCTGTTTTCACCAGAACTGTCCGTCGGGAGCTCCACAGGGTCAATATACATGGCCGGGCTGCTATAGCCAAACCTTTGGTCACTCATGCCAATGCCAAACGTCGGTTTCAGTGGTGCAAGGAGCGCAAATCTTGGGCTGTGGACAATGTGAAACATGTATTGTTCTCTGATGAGTCCACCTTTACTGTTTTCCCCACATCCGGGAGAGTTACGGTGTGGAGAAGCCCCAAAGAAGCGCACCACCCAGACTGTTGCATGCCCAGAGTGAAGCATGGGGGTGGATCAGTGATGGTTTGGGCTGCCATATCATGGCATTCCCTTGGCCCAATACTTGTGCTAGATGGGGGCGTCACTGCCAAGGACTACCGAACCATTCTTGAGGACCATGTGCATCCAATGGTTCAAACATTGTATCCTGAAGGCGGTGCCGTGTATCAGGATGACAATGCACCAATACACACAGCAAGACTGGTGAAAGATTGGTTTGATGAACATGAAAGTGAAGTTGAACATCTCCTATGGCCTGCACAGTCACCAGATCTAAATATTATTGAGCCACTTTGGGGTGTTTTGGAGGAGCGAGTCAGGAAACGTTTTCCTCCACCAGTATCACCTGACCACTATCCTGCAAGAAGAATGGCTTAAAATCCCTCTGACCACTGTGCAGGACTTGTATATGTCATTCCCAAGACGAATTGACGCTGCATTGGCCGCAAAAGGAGGCCCTACACCATACTAATAAATTATTGTGGTCTAAAACCAGGTGTTTCAGTTTCATTGTCCAACCCCTGTAGTGGCCTGTAAAAAAATTCATACCCTGTGAACTTTTCCACATATTGCACCACAAATTTAAATATATTTTATTGAAATTTGATGTTAAACACCAACACAAGTGGTATACAATTGTGAAGTGGAATGAAAAGTATACCCGATTTCAAACATTTTTTACAAATAAAAACCTTTACTCTGAGTGCAATCAATTGCCTTCAGAAGTTGCCTGATGATTGCAAATGACTAAATAGAGTCCACCTGTGTGTAATCTAATCTTAGTACATATACAGCTGATCTGGTATGGCCTCAGAGGTTGGTTAAGAGAATATTGGGGAGCAAACAGCATCATGAAGCCCAAGGAACACAGCCGACAGGTCAGGGAAAAAGCTTTGGAAAAGTTTAAAGCAGGCTCAGGCTATAAAAAGACGGAAAACTAACACTGCACATCACAACAGCACATTTCTTTTTAAAACACTGTTTGGACCCCAGCCATGGGTACAAAATGAAAGGCCAGTAAGAACTTGTCTGGAACTTTTAAAATAAATTGCATTAACCTACTTCCAGCACAACCAGGAACACGGGAACTGGACTGAGGGAAGCAGCGCGCTAATGTCTCTTTGCAGGCAAACAGACATAAACTCTTCAAACTGGATCCAAGAGTGTCATACGATCATGCGATCATATGCACTAAGTTAAGTAAGAATGAATTGCTGTTTGTGTATCCGGTATTCATTCATGAACGGGGTAATTAAGGTACAAGCGTGGCTTGACTTTTCTCTCTGAGGTCTACAGAAGCAAACTGTTCCAGAGAGTTCCCAGCAGAGACCCCCTCTCAGTTCTCCCGGTCTGAAGGAAGGACAACGGGATTGCATCACCGTGGCTACAGCAGTAATGTGCAGTTTGGGCGGCCGGCAGAGCGAGCCGCCCCACCCCACAGCTACGAGGTTAGCAAGTTAACTCTTTGTTCACTGTGGAAGCTTTATTCAACTTCGTCGCCCCGGACAACTTTTCCTTAGCACGGTTCACGTAAGAGGTAGTGTTGGGCGGAGAGAAGTAGTTTAGAGTGAAATAATCTAAACATTTTTCGTTATGACGTTTGTTTTGTTTGTGTTGAAAATGCAGCCATCTTAGTGCTAGCAGATTATCTGCTCAATTTGTGTGTTCTGTGTTTGTGGTATTTTTGAAAAGTTAAGACAAACTTTATTTAAAGGCTGATTTTAAACACAGAAGATCGGTCATAACACACCGTCCACGCTTATGCATTTTAACCCTTTTATTAATGGTATTTTAAAGGTATGTGTTTGATTCTGATAAGCTATACGCTTCTTTTGTTAGCTGGCAAGCATGTGTTCTTAGTTGTTAGCAGTTAAAGCTAAGATCATTTACCCAAAAAGGTTGTTAGTTTTCAATCTAGGAAATAATATTTCCCTAAATATTATTTTTCTAAACTTGATAACTAAGTAAACACCATTTGGCTCTTATTCAAAACAGTATTTCCTTAAATATTTTACTATTTCCTTAATATTTCTTTAAATATTATTTTAATAAATAAAGGCAGCTAATTAAACATTGAGAATTGGTCATCCAGAAGGTTGGTTTTATTCAGCAAATCATTCTTTAAAATATTATTTTATTAAAATAATATTTTATCTGATCTTGCATTGTGAATGGTTGTCTAAAGGTATGCCAATTATTGCCTAAGTTGGTTCCACGACTAACCTAACTTCAGTTCCAGATTCTTCAAGATTATCCTTGGTTCTCAAACATAAATAACATTGTATTGTAATGTTGCATCACTCTTCTGGTCATGGTTTTTTTGCTGGCAGCGCAACAATATTTGCCATGCACTTCACAAATCCGACCTTCATGGAAAGCCACTGTTGAACAAACGCCACAAAGACTCAAGTTTATCACAAGCAATGTAGGGGAATATATGGAAGAAGGTGGTCAGATTGACCATTATTCTACTTTTGTGCCGCACTAACACTAAACACCACCCTTAACTTATCATTCCAGTTGTAGAATATGGTGGTGGCAGCATAATGCTTTGGGAATCATTTTCTTCAACAGGAAAGCTGGTCACAGTTCATGGGAAGATGGGTGTAGCTAAATACAGGGCTATGGTGAAAGAAAAGTTGTTAAAGGCTAAAAAGAACTTTAAGCCGAGGCAGAAGGTCGCTTTTAGAAGGATAATAACCCTAAATATAAAGCCATAGATGATGAATTTACATCAAAGCACCAATTCAAATCCAGACCTAAATCTAATTCAGAACCTGTGCCAAGGCCCAAAAATTCATGCCCATACAATTTGGCTTGACTTTGAGTTATTTTGCAGAATGGACAAACAATCCCTTATTGATTAGCTCTAAATAATGTTGCACTGCATTTCATTAACTATTCATAATTTCTGGTCATTAAAGAATATTTAAAAATAATTACATGAAAATTAAACAATTGTAAGTCTCTAAACATATCAGTTTTTGAACTAATTTTTATAATAAACTGAACATAAAATAATCAAGAGTGACTGTAATTGAAGCTCCCATAAAGTAACATCTAAGTTAACATGATTTAACAACCTGTAGATTTCAAAGAATGTGAAAAATCACTACTGCTATGGGTTCTCAAGTCTAAATGCATAAGTTCTCATGCCTGTGACCGGTGTGCAAAAGCATATTTACCTGACATGAGATAGGAGATTCTGTTGCTAGCTGTTGCAAAGGACACTGTTCTGTCCTGGGACTTATACAGGATAAACCTGCTAACCTAGATGAGTCTAATCTCTGAGATGAGAGGCTCATCTTCTCACTCTATGGGTACACACACACACACACTCGTTTTGCTATATGTAGTGAGGACCATGTTATGACTCCCTTTGACTTCCATTGATTTTCAGTCATTTTCAACGCTTTCTATGCCCTAACCCTGACAATAACCCTAAAACTAACCATTACCAGTGCATGCCTAACCTTAACCTAAAGTCAATTCACACCTTAGTCCTAAACCTAACCGTTAGCAAAATAGTTCATGAGGACCAGCAAAATGTCCTCACTTTGGTACAAATGGTCCTCAATTTGATGGTGAAATCAGGAAAATGGTTCTCACTGTGATGCCAAGACAGGAACACACATTCACACTCATGGGAGGGTGTTTGTATATATCTTTACCAGCACATTGCATTGACTTCCATTCATTGTTTTGTCCAAGCCAAACCCTAACTTGGATTTCAACCATTGCTTTCCAAACCTGACTCTCATGCTAACCTAAACTCAGCTCTCAAAGGTATTCTATGCCAAAAGCTACAAATGCATTTCAACAATTTCAGAAAAAAAAAATCCACCTTCAGGTCAACATCAGTAAGGGTAAAATCCTTCAACATCAGTACATCCCTTCTGCTCAGCTTTTACTAAACCGTAGTGGCTAGTGCACTGTTCTTTATTGTGGTGTGTCGAGTAGAGGGCGCATGCTGTCGGGACAAGAACAGACTTAATAAACCAATGAAGAGGGCGAGATCCACCATAGGGGCTGAGCTGGACCAAGTTCAGGAGGTGGCTGTGATTAGAATACTCAGGAAACTGATCTGTATTCTGAGGAAAGATTCACACCCACTGCATGACCTGGGGGTGTGTAGGGAGAGCACCTTCAGTTACAGACTGACACCACCTCAGTGAAGTACTGAATGCAGCAGGAAGCCCTTCCTGCCATCAGCCACTAGTACTTATAATGATCAAGCTTAGCTTACTTTTGTTTTGTTGTTTCATAAATACTGCTGCTGTGACAAAGCAATTTCCTGTAAATGATTTATAAGGTGCTATTCTATTCTATTCTATTCTATTCTATTCTATTCTATTCTATTCTATTCTATTCTATTCTATTATATACAGACTAATCATCTGACACAGTCAGTGAATGCTCCAAGAAAAGTCCTCATAAGGAAACCAAAACTAGGTGTGCACACATACTGAAAAAAATCTTTTTTATGATAATCTAATCTTTGTTTCTCATTCCCATAATGTTTTTCCTCTTTCACCTAATTCCCACTAAATCTTGCCTCCCTATTCTAACCTTTTAAAAGACTGACTGATTCAGCTCCAGTCAGCTGTTTCCTATCTACAACCCTCCTCACTGATATCGTCACCTGAGGGATAACTCTACAGGAGTTAATAAATCTTCAAACATCACAAAGAGGAGCCGTCTGCAACAAATCATTGCTGGACTTTGAGATTAGTATGTCAAAATCTGTTTTTTCTATCCTTTGATCAGAAATGTTTTGTTTTTGGTAAATATTTTTCCTAATTTTTAAATATATTTTCCATCGGAATTGGCTTTATTAAATAGCTTTAATTGAATATTCAGTGCGAAACAGTTTTTAATAATACAATGTCTACTTTTAGTAGTCTAACATTCAGTAGGTTATTACTCCAATCACAGACCAGGTTAAGTCTTAAAAGTTAAATGTGTGTGTAAATGTTTTCCCATATTTTTTTACTTATTTCTTTGTTCTTTAATAATGTATTGTGGGGGGCAGGGACACTGCAAGGTTTGTTGACAGTATTCTGATGCAGTTTGCTCAGTGGTAGCCCAGATAAGTAAAAAAGTGGTCATGATGAAATATTTCTATTACTGGGTTTTCACAGACCAACCCACACAGAAAAGCAAAGCAGCAAGTTAGCCTGACTATAGTAATCACTTCTAACCACCAAGCTATGCTGAAGTCTGAATGGGACATACTTTGGTGATGGCGCCCTTTAACAGCTCCCCTGTATTCCATAAAACTTTCATCTGGAAAAAATGTTTCACAGGAAAAAGGGATAGGAAAACAGGAGAGAAATCCCATGAAGCCAGCCTCTCTCCAATCTCTGCCGTGGAAAAGCTATTAGAGAACAGAATAGCTCCCAGACAACCAGGGGGAATGGGTAACTGCAGGATGAATGGCAGAAAAGTGGCTGTGAAGGTAAACAGGTTATTACAAAGACCTTTTTTGGGAGACTCGCTGTGATTTACTGTAGCACACTCCCTGTGCGAGCTAGCAGCTGATGTGAGACTCTTTTACAAATTTAAATCAAAAGTTCCTCTAAAATTAAGAGCACTTCTTCATTTGATGCTGCATCTTAAATTAAGGAGCAGAAGTTTAGGCTTATTGGTGAGAGAAAACGTCTGTGACAAGAAACTGTCTCTGTGGGGGCTGGGTTTTGTAAATTGCTCTCTGTAGTGCCGATCTAAAGGTAAATGTCTGAAGAGTTTGTGTCCAGGATGTGAGGGGTCTGCATACATGTTAGCTGCCTCTTTCCTGACCCTAGACCTGTATAAGTCCTGGATAGAGGGAAGGTCAGCCCCAGTGATACTCTCTGCACACCTAATTGTTTGTTGCAGTCCGGACCTGTCCTGTTTTGTTGATGAGCCAAACCATACAGTTATGGATGAGCACAGGACAGACTGATTAATATAAGTGAAGAAGATGACCAGCAGCTCCTGTGAAAGGTTGCACTCCTTGAGTTGCTGCAGAAAATACAGTTTCACATATGTGTCCACTGAGGTGCAGTACTTTGTGTAAATATAGAAGAGGATTGGGTAGTATCTGGTAACAAAGCATTGTATTTTATAGATTTAAACATTTTCAGTTTTTAATTGCTAAAATATCTTGAGGATTTAATTATTTTTTTTTTTTTTTTTTTTTTTTTTTTTTTTTTTTTTTTTTTTTTTTTATAACTTCCCAGCTCCTTACTGTTAGCAGTCCAATCTATCCTTGTAAACCGTTTACAAGTTTGTATTGGATGATTGCAAAGAAAAGGAAAACTATTTAGACAGGAAATATATTTAAAAAGATTCATAAAACAGCTTTCAGATGAACAATTAGCTTTTGAGATTCGAGTTGTTTAAAGATGATAAAAGTCTTCTTTGTTCTTGGTCCTTTTTGAACTAGCTTTTACCTTCAGCTGTCCCTTTGAATATGTTTTTGAAATACAGCTGAGAATGTGAAGTCTAAGTTCTTTCTTTTTTCTTCTTAAAGGTGATTCCTAAAACCTCATACTCGTACTCGTCGTCTTCCACTTATCCAGGACCGGGTCGCGGGGGCAGCAGACTGAGCAGAGACACTCAGACGTCCCTCTCCCCAGACACCTCCTCCAGCTCCTCCGGGGGGACCCCAAGGCGTTCCTAGGCCAGCCGAGAGACATAGTCCCTCCAGCGTGTCCGGGGCCGTCCCCTGGGCCTCCTCCCGGTGGGAGGAATCCCCTCCTTGAACCGCCACCTTAACGTGGTGGAGGGGTTTGAGTGCTCAAATGATCCTAGAGGCTATGTTGTCTGGGTCTTAAATGCCTCTGGTAGGGCCCCCCCATGGCAAAAGGGGCTATAGGGACGGGTCAGACAAAGAGCGGTTCAAGAATCCTTCATGAGGACAAATATATCGAGGCACGTGACGTCGCCCGGTACGGCGGAGCCGGGGTCCCACCCTGGAGCCAGGCCTGGGGTCGGAACTCATCTGAGAGCGCCTGGTGGCCGGGTTGCTCCTCGCGGGACCCGGCCAGGCCAAGCCCGAACAAGAGACGCGAGGCCATCCCCCAGTGGGCCCACCACCTGCAGGGGGAACCGTGAGGGACAGGTGCAAAGAGGATTGGGTGGTGGACAAAGGTGGAGACCTCAGCTGCCTGACGCGGAATGTCACCTGGCTGGGGGGGAAGGAGCCTGAACTTGTGCGGGAGGTCGAGAGATATCGACTAGAAATAGTCGGGCTCACCTCCACGCACAGCATGGGCTCTGGAACCCATCTCATCGAGAAAGTGGTACTGATCGGAATATTTTAATAACCTTAGATTCCTAAAACCTAAGGTTATTAAAATATTCCGATCAGTACCACTTTTTCATCCACTTTTCACACAAAAACGTAATTTTTGTTTTATTATGTTCTTCTTTGGTTGTACTTTACCATAATAACAATGTTAAAAATAAATAATTGTTACTGTATTAAAGATGGAACATGGTGAAGTGTTCAGCAACAAGGCATTTTCTTCTTTAAAAGGCCATATTTATCTGCTTCAAAACGTTCAGTGTTCTCTTTTTGCTGTGTGGTTTTGAAATTGATAGATTCCCAGTTTTCTTTTGTAAAACAATACACCCAAGCCAGCATGAACTGGCAACAGCAATTGGTAGCTAAACCCATCCGACTGGTCCCTACTGGTGGTTAAGATATTCACTTCGAGAGAAATCCCAAGAACATGTGATGATAAAAGCCTCAGTCTTTCTTCAGTGAAGTGTGTCCAGACTTCATTTGATCATAATATGGTGGGACTTCAGAGGAGTCAAGTCAAAACATTTTGTTTTGATTTGGAGAGGCCTGTTAAAGGCAAACTTGAAGCACATCAATGCGTACTTTTAGCATTTCTATTTGGAAGGGAAAGGGCCAAAGTCCATGCACTGCTGTGCAAGGCCGCTGAGTGAGTCAGTCACTCCTCTAATGGCTCAGATTAATAAGCTTTAAATACAGCTTATGTGGAGTGATATCATTATCACATCTTCTTTATTTAGGACTGTGTCACACAGTGAGGCTCGTACTCATTGCGCGTTTTCTCCTCTGTAGCCATTTGAATCCAGGGCAGATTTTTATGTGAATTAAGTGACAGTCTGTTTTATTTCAGCCAGAGATCCAAGAGGCAGTTGGACTATATGTGCTGATCGCTGGTCAGACGACTGATTTCCTGTTGGTGTATGCTGCCTGGAAAGCTGCAAAAAGAGAAGTTTCTACTCTTTTTTGGGGTGCATTCAAATCCCCTTACATTCAACGATGTCTCTGGCTGCGGCAGGCTAGTTCTGGACTGCGTTCTGGCTGGGCCTCCTGGACCAAAAGGGCTGCAGTGTGGATTTGCTTTTCAGGGCAGAGAACCCAACCAGAAAATCCTTGCACTATTTAAATTAGTGAAAACGAATGACTCAATTTCTGTTGTTTAGCAGAAGTCTGAACCCAACGGATTTAGATTTTAACAGAGAGTCACGAATGGCATAATGAATCTGGTTTTCAGGTTTTTTTATTGAATAAAACATGTTTACGCTATTGACCAATTGAACAAATTACATAACATAGCAAAACACAGCTATGGAGACCATATCCTTTAAAGCCCAATCACAGATTCAAAAGCACCGCAACATCTGCAGTGTCTTATACATTTAGTACAATCATAAAAAATATACATACAAGACAAGGATTTTTCTGAACGTGTGGTTTGTAAAAGTTTGCGAAAAACAGAAACAGAAACTTGAGACTCATAATCTCTAACACAATGTGGCAATCACTAGGTGACAGGCACACTGGAGCTAGCTAGCTAATCAGCTGTTAGGACTTCATTAAGTGCAGACTGACGAATATCGCCTTTACAATCTATTAACAAAGGCAGCAACTGAGCAAAAGCAACAGATCAGAGCTGGAATGTGATCAAAGAAAGAAGTGTGTTTTCAAAGACAACATAAATTAATGCATTTTGGAAAACTTGCAACTTTATGGCTAAAATCACAGTTTTCACATTCTATAAATTTTATCAAAATGGACATGGCATGAACACTAAAATGAACACTGGTGAACACCAAATAAGACTAACTAAAGAAACACAGGTTGCAACTTAAAATCTCCTGCGGCTGGTATATGGTGTTCTTCAGTTTTCCGCACTTGTTATAAACATTCATTAAACCAGATCAGAAACTGAAAATAGACCATTTTAATGTTGCCAAAAAGGCTGCAAGCTGCTACAAGTCGTAATATGAGCATAACCATAACATGTTCTACAGCAAGCGGGGTAGCTCTAAACAGATAAACCCCATCACCAGCTGCACCCATCTCTCCAGACTGATCACTCTTCCCCTCTGGCTTCCTTTCTCTCTGCTGGTTTCTCTCCTTCTCCATTCAGCTCAGCCCTCCCATCACCACATTATTAACTTTACGCGTACAGCTGAAGTGTTTGGCACAACGTTCCCTAAACCCTGAACCTGCGGACGCGACTCCGGCAGAGTTTTCAAGCTCTTTGGCAGATGCTGAGGAATTCCCTGCAAGGGTGTTATAGCAAACAGTGTCTCTTGATCTGAGGTGTCTCTGGAAATATCCTATTATTATGGGATGGAGCCCAGGGACCACACACAGCAGGGTCACTGCAAGACCCTCCTCTCTGTTTCTGATCTGTTTTTTCTTGGACAAGGAAAAGAGACGCACCGCTGTACAACATTTTACAGAAGATAAGAAACTAGTTGAATGTGGTTTAGTTGCTGATGATCTGACCTTTCTTCTTACTGCTGCAACTGTACGCAGATAGGATATCGCTCGCTGAGGATAACATTTTCAATTTGAACAATGTAAACATTACAAAATACCTTTCACATACTTGGCTACTACTTTAATGAAAACTTCCCACCAAAGCACGGTGCTCTTTTTCATCTCAATACTGACTGTGCATGATATCACATATACATTCAGAAGCACATAGGGTTGTTATCAGAGTGGGGTCACATGGCCTGCTCACTGCTTTCCTTGTCCGCTTTGAGGCAAGAGGCACTTAGAAACTTACATATGTTCACATATACAAACCGATATGACAATAGCTTCATTATTTGTGTAGTTTTCCAACATGGATTTTAATGTCAGAAGTGGTGCAAAAAGGTTCTTTGGTTGCAAAGGTGCAAGGCGAACATTATTAACCAGTCAAAAAGGCAACTGGCCTCAGTTCAGCAGATTTAAAGCCTTGCACACACATCTCTAATTTCATCCTGAATGTGTGTGTTAATTTACACTGAGCAGACCATCGTTAAAAGCTTTGCTGGAGTAGCTGTCAGCTTCAGGACACCAATGCAGCCGTTCGTTCATGCAGCCTAATTAGTTTGTGACGGATTCGATCACTCTCTGTGACAGTTCTGCTGCTCACTTTGAGGCAGGCAGAAATTTGCATTCAGCCATCGCTTCCAATATACCCAAAATTAGCCATGTACAAACCCTCCCCCTGTTTGGCCTCTGTAGGATGAGGTGAGGTTGGCGTTCAAAAAAAAAGGTGTTTTATTCACTTTGAAACATGGCAGCTGTTCTTGATGTGTCATTCATACTTTATGTATGAACTAAAAAAGAAGCTTTGATGCAAAACATTAAACAGAGGACTCTCTTCTGTCAGCTTTAAACACCCTGGATAGATCTGAGGCCATAAAGGTTGCTTTTAAAGAAATCAGACCCTTGCCTCAATTACAGGGCAGCCATGTGGAGTATGCAGGCTGCTGGCAGGCAAACACCGGCTGTACCTGCGCTATGTAGTAGTTACTGAAGTTACCGTCTGTCACATAAGGAGCAGGCTGGTAGTAACACGTAACATTAGCCACATTTGGAATGACATTCTGCTCTGCAAGGACTCGCACTGCCAGCATGGCTATGAGCCCAAGGGTCTGCCGCCTCTCATGTCCCATCAGGCACACGGTGCTCTCATTGACCACCCCGTGAAGGGTCATTAAGTAGTCGTACTTGCGGTCCTCCAGGCCTACAAAGTGGTTCTGAAGGTAGGACTCCAGCTTGCGCTGCTGCTCTCCAATATCAGGGAAGTCAATAAAGAAGCGGGAGCACATGTAGCGCTGAAGGGACTTCATCTCGGACTCTGACGCTGGCTGGAACCCCCTCACCAGCAGGTGGCAGTACTTCAGGAGGCCCCCGCCGCGGATCTCCTCTGGGTTCCTGGTGCAGATTATCTTGTGGCGTAGGTGGTCCAAGGCCTCGCTGAAGTCGCCGTAGACGCTCTCGCCCATGATGGTGGGGTGGAAGGTTTCAGACATGGGGTTCTCAGAGCACTCATAGAACAGCAGCAAGGAGTCCAGTTTGATCTGGAAGGAGTCCACACTGAACTCAAACTGCCGCCGAAGGGAGTCCACGAACTTCAGCTCCACGTTCTTCCCTCGGTTGTTGGAGAGTGAGATGAGGCTCCAGCGGTCCAAGTCATTATTCACCTTTACCATCTTTTGCACATAGGCTTCCTATATGTTTGTGTGGGTGAGAGAGGGAGGGGACAGGAAAGACAACATTAACACTTAGCAAAAAAATCAAAAGTCTGCAAGACAACCACATTTGGGCCTAATTTTTTATTTTTTAACAATGTGTAATTACTGTTTTACAGTTAGACAAATAATTATTAGATGTTTCTTAAATTGAATTTTTATATACTCATACACAAGGCCTGTCAAGGTCAATACAGTGTATTTGAATAGTTGAGTGGAAGATCCCTTCTAAATTGGTTTATCTCTATCCTCTTAACTAACCCCTTTTTTGTACTATCACTTGAAAGTTCTAGTTGCATTTTAAAGCTTATAGCTTCTGTGAATCCAATCCAACTTACATTTATATACCTATAGAAAAACATGTTGATCCGTTTTTCTAAGCTTTTTTTATCATTGTTTTGCTATTTTGGGGCAAACGAACACCTAAACAAGACCAAATGGACTCTCCTAAAAACCAGCTTGCACACATGCATGTGATGACATCACAAAGGCACAGGGCGACCGATCCAAGGTTTTATTTCATTTCGTGTCTCTATATTTGTCTGTTTTAAACAAAATGCCTCCTTTAAATATTTATTCTGCACAAGTAAACACGTATTTGAAGGCAAAATGTTTGAGCCAGCTGATTAACTCCTTCAGCCTTTTTTGATGTCACTGAAGCAGAATTACTCTCACTTTTCTAAACATATTTTGTGTGAAATCCCGCGGGGGAAATCTATGCTTCTTTACCCAGCTGTGTTTTTATTGTCATGGTGATTTCATTAGTGAAAAATACAACACTGTAAAGGATCTTTAAAAAGCAGGCCCCAGAGACACAAGTGAAGTGGTGAGTACCTTTAAAGTCAACGGGGTTATTTTCTCTTTGTTCACACAGTCGGGCAAAAAATCCAGGAGGCAGTCCAAAACTATGTCTTTCGCAGTCTGGAATTCGCTTTCTCCCTTCATGTCTGCGCAGAATATGAGGTCCAGGTCCTTGTAGCCCAGTCCGCTGTCCTCATGCAGGACGTGACTGGCCGCGGAGCCGTTCAACCGGACGTCCCGCACGTGGATCTGCTGCTCCTCCATCCGGCTCCGCACCACCTTCACGATCTGCAGCGGCTGCATCTCCAGCGTGGGGAAGTTCCCCCGGCCGTGGATCGGGATGGTCTCCGTGAGGACGGCGTCCAGCCGCTGCACTTGCTCCCAGCTGAGGACGCTGCTGCCGTCCGCGTCGCACAGGCCGCCGGGGTTGGAGCAGCTCTCGTCGTCGGACATGGTGGTGTGAAGCTGGAGAAAAAAAAATCCTCAACTGTTTGGAGAAAAATTAAAAGTTTTCTCAAAGATGGATAAAAAAAAAAATCTGTGTTTAAGCAAAATAATTTGTAAATAAAGGTTTCGGTGATATAAACTGCATCAGGGCTAGTTCAAATGATCCGGAGTGAGTGTAAACATCTATAATGAAAAAAAAATATGAAAAAAAATTATGAAAAAAAAAACAACTGTTGCTAGTGATGACTACTGCAGTAACTTTTTAGTGGTGATCCAGTTGAACAGGAGGACCGCTGCGCGGAGTTGTGGAAGAATAACAGCCAGTCAACAGAAAATGCGACTTCTTGCGTCAAAACATCTGCCGCGGTGTGGCCATCAATGCGTTTGTGCGCCGCGCTTCACAGTCTTTGAAGGTCGGGGATGATCCAACTAGGGGGCTTTGCTTTTCCGGCTGTGACTCCATCGCCCAAAGGCACGCCTATGATTTCAAGAATTTGCATGAATAAGCTTCTCTTCAAGTCGCACTTTGGCCCAGTCCTTCATCCTACTGTCAGACCCTCAGAGGAATCTTGTGGATTTTTACGCACAGCTCATGCATCATTATAATGTCTCCCCCGCTGCCAGCAAATGATCCCTTTAATAAAACTCGTGTGCGCTCCGGCTGCTGCTGTCTGCTTTTCTCCGACTCTGCTTCGTTTAACCTTTTTTCGGCCCACTTTGTGGCAGAGTATACCGTAACCAGTCCCACTTGACGCGCAGCGGCGCTCTGGAAGTGCTGGGTCTGAAGTCTGAGGATGTCAGCTGCGTCTCAGCCCGCCCCTCTGTCAGCCTGCGGCTCCACATGATAATACCTGATAAGCAGCTGCAGGGTTTAATGCTTTTTATTAATACAACCAGGCGTTTATTCATGAAGAGGGGACATTACAGGGTCCCTTCTGCTTATATGAAAATTCATTTTCAAGTAACAAAATATTTCCTATGATTTTCAGTATCCTTATAATAAAAAGTAAGACTTCAAAATAAAAAAATAATTACGACTCTAAATGAGCCTCTTCTAATCTCTCAATAGTCTGTTGCCTTTTCTTCAGTTCATGCCATATCCTTATGTCGCCCTCTGTGGGTATGTTTTGGTATTGAAATAAGGTAACACTGTCCAAGAGGGTCTGTGACAACCTTAAAGACAAATGCACAGTCATACCAACCAGATAAAAAGAAAGTACATCCTTTTCATGTCTGGTTCGAGACAAATTAAATATGATGGTCTTTACCAGGTTCTAAAATTGTATAAATCTAACCCACAATGTCATTATTCTTTAAACAAAGATGAGGCCAAATTGGAAAAGCCATTTAGAACAACTTAGTACAAGATTGTAACTTCAGCAGGATTTAATATGAGCAGTAACAGCTGCTAATCAAATACATCTGATTAAAGGATCCCCAACAAGTGTAAGCACATAAGTGGATGTCTTGGCAGTCTGTTGGTCTGCAGCATACAGGTGTGTGTTAACACAATGCCAGGATGGAAAGTTATCAGCAATGACCTTTGGAAAGTAACTGTTCTGTTCAATTTAATTCAATTTGTTTATACAACAACCGATGTCATATCAGAGCACTTCATAAAATGTTTTATGCATATGCAGCTACACTGAATTAAATTGGTTCCAAATTTAGTTCATATAAAGTCCATTTATAACCATACAGAGAAATCATGCAGTCATATTCAGGTCCAATTAAACACAGCGCAAGTCAACCCTAATTATAGTAGAATTCATTCGAAGTCAGATAAATAGTTTTCTCAGCTGGCACAAAGTTATCCATCAAAGAACGCAGAGTCACTGACAATGCAGACTCCCACCTCCTGAGCAAGCATTTGGCAACAGTGGAAACGAACGCCAAATGTACCGGAGTCAAATTCCTTGTTTGTATGTACAAACTTGGCAATAAAGCTGATTCTGATTCTGATTCTGATTCTGAACAACTCATAATTGCTGCCCATCAAGCGGGGGAGGGTTATATGGCCATTTCCGTACAATACTCAGAAGAAGCTCAAAAACGAAGAGCGACTTCTCCAACTCTGCTGCCCTCAGTTAGCATGTTAAATGTTGTAGTTCATGAGTGAACATTAGAAATAAAAGATAAACACTGAACCAGTTGTGATGTTAAAATTTAAATTGCTTTTGTGCTTCTGAGGTGATGACCAAGTTTGAAATGACAATAGCTTTCACCTTCCTTTCTGTGTCCTCTGGGTGGTCTTCCCAAGGCCTTTACAAGCCGAGGGGAAAATGGTCTGAACACAAAAGGTTTTTTTGTCTCTCTTCCTGTCCCTGGAACCCCTGCTGATCCAAAACATAAAATTTTTGTTGTAGAGGAGCCGAGATGTCTGCGAGAAAGTTGGGGTTTTTTCTCACCTCTGTTTCTCCTAGAGGAGGGTGCCAGACCAAATGGGGTTTTTGCCAAACTATATAAAGAGGGCCAGCACTTGTCCCATCAGATTTGGTTCGTCTTTGTGGGATTTTTCCCAAAACCCAGAGAACTGAAAAAAATGGATCAAACCCCAAAACCCTTTTTTTGAATTTTTTGTTTTTATTTTGAAATCGCCCTTTAAATAAAGGTTTTTTTTTCAATCAGATTTAAAAGACAGTTTTTACCCCACATGCTGTAAAAAACTACGAACTCGGCCATAATACTGCCAAAGCCAATCTGGGACACTTTATTGTTATTGCTGCTGCTGATGGTACTTTTTTTTCACGCCATTAGTGCTTTTTTTTATCGGATTTTAATGGTTTTTCTTATCTTAAGCCTTTTTGGCGTTGTTAACTGCATGTTAACCTGCTATGACAAAAAAACCATATCAATGCCCTATCAGTGTGTTTGTTTTGAAGCTGTGCTGCTGTTCCAAAAAGCACAGCTTTCCAAGGCGATTAAAAAACTTTTGCGAGCAAACGAAAAGTATGCGTGGGGGACGCAAAAGAAAAATAAATTCCCCCCATGTCCCCTTTCGTCCCCCCGTACCCTTTTCCCCCCTTACTGTGGCAAAAAGGGTCTTAAAAATTTTTGTGGAAAAGCGAGAAAATTTTTTGGTCAGATGAGACTTGGGCCCCGTGATGGTATTTTGGACGAAGAAGGACAGGGCTGATTAAATCCCGAGTGTCCCTTAGTCACTGGTGTTCTTGATTACGACTAAAACTTTTTTAAAACAGCATACTGTTGTTAAAAAAAACTTAAAAATTTCGACTTTCCTGTAGGGGTCTTAGTTTAAAATAGTAAATGCTTACTTCTGACTTTACGTTTTAAAACCAATTTTTACCACGTCCAGTTCTCCACCTGCGTTTGCTCCCTCCATTCTGAACGCAGGTGGAAAACATCACAGATGCACTGTTGGGTCATGTAGTTCGTTTGACTCGCATTATAGTATATGTTTCTTGGAAAAAAACTACACAATGGCGGCGTCGAGCCAAGTTTTTTTTCTTAAAATTTATAACAAATTCTCAGTTTTAATTTCCAAAGACAATTGATCATAGTTTATTTTCCCACCTACTGGTTAGCTCCCGCTCCCGTCTGCTCCCGTTCATTTTTTATCCTGTACCGTCCCAATCAGGTGATCATTACTGATGCTGTATCCCGTGACCCGTGGGATTCCCGAAAAAATGTCAGCCTCTACAGACCATCACACTATCACCATGTTTTACTGTTAGTAGGATGTTTTTTCCTCTGAAATGCTTTGATATTTTTACTCTAAATGTATTAGAACGCTCATCTTTCAAAAAGTCCTGTTTTTGCCTTGCCAGTCCATAGAAGATTTTTCCTAAAGTCTTGAGGACCATCAGGGTGTTTTTTGGGAATTTTAAGCCAGCCCTTTTTATTCATTTTGGTCAGCAGTGGCTTTTCCATTGGATTTCCAATAGATGCTATTTTGGCCCAGGTTCTTTCTTATTGTTGTACACGTTCAATCAGGCCTGCGGGACTTTAGATGCTGTTTTGGGTTCTTGGAGAAATATTGGACCTGGGAATGCTAACCACTGTTCGATGTTTTCTCTATTTGTGTATTACGACTTTTACTGTGGTTCACAGTCTTTGTATCCAGTCTGATAAATGTCAACAACTTTTTCATCTGTTCTTGAATTTCTTTAGATCGGAACATGATGTATTGCTTTTTGATTTGATTTAATTTGATTTTTTGATTTTTTTTTTTTTTGCCTACATCATGTTGACAGACAAGTTTTATTTAGGTGCTTACTTGATTCTTCAGGCCAGACATTAATCACGCCTGTGGCTAATGACATTGACAGTGAAATTCTTTCACAGTATCCACCTTTCAGTATGATTTATAATCTTTGTTTTATTTTCTTAATTTATCTTGGCTTGTTTCAGACAGGTTGAAAACAGGTCTCTGAAACTGAATCCCACATCTGGAAATGTACATAGAACTATTAGTCAGTTACAATGAACCTAAAGCAGGCTCATTAATGTGTTTCCCAGGTGTGGAGGCACGGCTGCTATGGACTGGACCCAGTCCCACAGTCAGCTCAGAGCCAAATGAAAAGAAACGGCAGGTACACAGACAGAGCCCCACTGATGAGATGTTTTGTGCAAATCCAACTTGGCACCTCATTACTCATCGTTAAATAAGTGCTTCATGTGTTGCAGATTATTAACAGACAGGAATGAGATTAATCTTTGCATTCTCTCTCCACTTATTTCTTTCCTGAGTAAATGAGTTTCTGTTTTTCTGCAAAAACAAAGAAAGAAAGACAACATAAAAAAGACAATAACTATCTAAAGCCAAACGTCGCTTTCCTTGCCCTTAGTAGAGGGCCTTATTCTACTCATAAAGCAATCTTTTACAGTCGCACAAAGTTTGTCCCTAGGGTCTATGAATCATTGTCTGGACAGTTAAGTCCAGTAAGGAGAAATAGATATATAATAAGTTTTTTTTCCTCAGATCAGAGCTGGGTCCTGTTATTGATGAACAGACTTCAATTTGATCACTTAATATAAGTATTCCCTGTTTTATAGTGAATTCAGTATATTAACCTAAACATTAATTAAGCCTTTGAAACTTGATTTATTATCAACATTGCTTCTTTTAGTTGAACGTAAGTTTTTTTTTAACAAGAATGAAAATCAAATCAAAATGTTTTACTTCTATTTTAAGCTGCCAATCAAATGCTTTATACTGCCACAAAACAGTGTCTGATGACATTTACACAGAGCACTAGAAAAATATTCATACCCCTATAACTTTCTCACATTTTGTCATGTTACATCTTTAATGCATGTTTGTGGGGGTGTATGTGGTAGACCAACAAAAAGTATTGCATAATTGTGGAATTCACTGAAAACATGGTTTTCAGTATTTATTTACATACAAAAGTCTGAGAAGTGTGATGTGCCATTGTATTCCGCCTCCCTGAATCAGTAACTCGTAGAACCACTTTTTGCTGCAGTTACAGTGGCAAGTGTTGTGTGTCTCCTCCAGCTTTAAAATGTTCACCCCCTTCTTTGCAAAATAGCTCAGAGCTTCTGTAAACACAAACTTTCAAGGTTTATTTCTTGTTTATTTTAGAATTCTATGGGTTTTTAGCTCCACCCGTCTGTCCATGCTGAAGAAAACAACCCCATAGCATGATGGTGCCACCACCATATTTCACCACTGGAATGATGATGTGCAGTTTTAGCTTCCCAACACCCTCTACAGATGGGCTGTATTTTCTAATTACAGTCCACCTGTGTGTCATAATTAGGTGATTTCTGAAGGCAGTTGGTTGTAGTGGATTGCATTTGTGGTATCAGAGTATTGGGTGCTGAAAAGAATGTACATGATTTTTAAGTTTTTCTTTGTCAAAAGTTGTAAATCATGTTTCATATACCTTTCACTCCACAATCTGGTGTTTTTGATCAGTCACCTCAAAAATCCAATCAAATACATTGAACTATGTGGCTGCAGCATGACAAAATCTGAAATAGTTTACAAATTTAAATCCATCTATCCATCCATCCATCCATACAGGAAATTTAAGTGGTCAAAACTCCTTGTCCTACTATTTTCTTATCAACATGTAGAAAACTGCTCCCGATCATTTGCATGGTCAGCTTGTGTCAGCTGACTGGTAAACAACACTCTTTTCTGGTATTAAAAATGATCTCTCCTCTTTACAAACGTTACTGTCAGCAGCTCAGTTTATCTGTATTATTTTAGCAGTTATAGGAAATGCACTGAGATGGAAACATATGCAGAGATGCACATGCAAAACGAGAGCAATGACCGAAAGTCTTTGGAAAATGTGATCCTGCAGATGATATAAAGAATTAAAATCTTTGCAAAGATGAACCTGGTCTTGAAAGTTAAAAAAATGTCATTTTGGTGGCATTCAAGATAATCATCTAATCAACATTCCATCACCTTGAGAATAAACTGAGGTGTATTTTCAAGTTAAGAATAATTTTTGTCCATATACTTGTAAAAATTTAAATTGGAAAATAATCTTTTGCTTTGTTGAGAAACTATGTGTATTTCAAGTAAGCTTTGCTTTTGTTATGTAAAACAGGGAGTCATGCATGTGGACATAGTGATGGGAGCATAAAGCTCTGGGGCTTATTTACAGCTTCTGGTGCAAAGGATAATTTTTTGGCTGTCTGGGATCTTGATGATAGAAGATTGTACAGAAAGTTCAAGGAATAATGTGGAAAAATCTGCAGCCAGTTTGGCTTTAGGTAACTGTGACCTCCTCTGTAAGAATTCACTAAATCAAACAACCAAAAGGATTAAAACAATTTTCCGAAAGGATTCTAAAAAGATTCCCAAAACGTAAACTAAAATGTTAAATGTTAAAATTGTTAATATTTACCTGTCAATTTTGGCTTTACAGTTTGTTTCTTTTTATTTGTGGGATATCTATAAAAATATATCTTCATCAAGCTTTTTGTGAGACAGTGCTTTGGTTTGGTAAACAAACTGTACAATAAAGTATTTGAATACTGTGACTCAAATACAGAGCAAACTAAAAGTGAGAACTCTTAACAGAAAATTACATACAGGAAAAGAACCTGCAGAACTCTGGTAAATCTAGCAGGAGCAACAGGAGACATGGAGAAAAAAGGCATGGATCAGAGAAACTAAATAAATGGCAAAAATGGAAGGAATCAGTGAGGGACAAAGAGAAGAGTTAAATGTAAATACTGAGGCAGGAGCAGAGAAATGACAGTCAACCTAGAAGAGCTAATCAGAGGGAACAAATTGCAGCTCCACATATCCTCTGTCAATCAGAGGACATGTGGAGCATCTGAGACAGAAGAAATGAGGAGAGAGGGGGGAAAAGACAAATGAACATGAATGGAACTGGAAAAGAACCACTAGGGAAAATGCCAAACAGAGATCTAACAGGAAACTTTATAAATGTAAAAGTATCACAAGAAAAACACCAAAGAACGAACTAAAGAAATACACATAAGAATAATGAGCGCAAGGAAATAAACTAATATGGCAAAACCCAAATGGCAAAAATAAACAAAAATTGCAAGACGTTTAGAACATAACAAAGAAAAGCATGAACACAAATGAAAACCCTAGCCTAACACCTCAGGACCATGACAAATACTGATCCTTTTTGGGGGAAAACTGACGATTTTGTGCGATTTAGGGTTTGAACAACTCCAGTTAACCAAGAAAAAAAAGGGAAAAAGAGAAAGAACATAAGATAAACAGAAAAACTGGAAGGAAATTGAAAGAAAAAAACATTATAAAGAGAAAGAAAACCCATCAAAAGTCTTTTCTTTGCGTACAAAAGGTCAGCAGGTCCTATTCATTCCAGTTAATTGCAAGAGAGGCACCATAGTAGTTCACCAATAACCAGTTCATTTTTGTCACAAACCAAATACGAGTATCAAATCTACACAATGCCCTGTGAATATGGAAGGCTTCTAAACAGCCTTGCAGTGGAGAACGAAATATCATCAGAATTTTTAATCAGGTTGTCAGTACGAGATGTTGCAGGTGAGGGGATTTTCTGTGCAACTCCAAAAACTTTAACCTATTACAAAGCTTTGTGAACAAACTCTGGCAAGTCGGAAGGGATCAGCAACACAAATTACAATTTTTGGGGGTTTTTCACTGAGCACTAGGAGCTTGCTTGCACCAAGGCTCTGAAATTGTTTAGGAATCAGGTTGCAACTATTGTATAGTTGAATTAATACTCTGTGAGCAGCCTGAACTGCAGCCTAAACCACTCACAACTTCCCTCCATCTCCTAACAACTAAGCAGTCACAGTCTGTGACCTAAACATAATTTGGAGGTTGGGGTGCTTCTTCCTAGCTGGGAGGCCTTCTGTAAAGTAGTGTAGGCTTATATCTGTGTGTAAGGGGTCTGGGATTGGTGAGTTTCTTTATTTTGAAGAGTTTGGTGGGTTGTTGTAGCAAGAGCAGCTGCAGGCTGCCATGTTAATAGTATTAGCAGTATCAATAAGTATAAATCAGCTTTGGGCTGTATTGCAGACTTTGACTCGTGTGAAGGGGTGTGTGTATCTTTTTTGATGTTGAAGTTATTTTATTGTTATTGATGTTTCTTCACAACATTGTGAAAAGGTTAAAAACATGTGTTGTAAATAAGTAAACAAAGACTAAGATGACAACATGAAATGATTCTGTGGGGAAAGATAATATTTGGTGAAAGACACATTTATTAATTTATGTACAAATAATAAATAAATAAATAAATTACATATAATTTCAGACATATTTCACATAAAGGTCATATGTCTTTGGGTATTTACCTAAATTTATCTAAACTGTGTTTGCATTTTAGACTGACATTTGCTGTGTTTAACCATAGATATTATATTGCGATACCAAATCAGTAAATGAAGCCATACAAGTGTTTGGATGAAATAATAATGCATGTGATTTACAAAGACAGTCAGCTTGCATTGTTGCTAAATTTTGCCTACAAATAAAATACCACAGGAAACAGATTTAATGTTCAACTTGTCAACAGATATAGAAATGTCCTTCTCTGGTACAGTTGACACTATGAGACAATACAATAATGGAAAACTGGGTTTTTATGTGAAACAGCTGCCCTCAGAGTCTCTGCAGTATAAAAACAGCCCAACAATGACCGAGAAGCTTCATGTGGTTTAAGAATGTCTTTATTTCTCTACATGTTTATCCCTTTTCTATCTAACTGGTGTTCCAGGAAGGTCCCAGTAGTTTGGCCATGCTTTTGGAGAGACATTCCCCCATCTGACTGCAGTTCGTTTTGGTTGTGTATCATAAAGACATAATGACAATGACATTTCCATCTCATTTCAGTCAGTCTCCTTCTGACACTGCTATTCTACCATAGCGATGCTCCAGGTGAAGTATCAGAGGTTATTTAGGCTCTCCAGAGTGGAGAGGCAGCCTGGAGATGACCCTTTACTTCCATTGCTTTCTTCTGTTAAGAGTTCAGTTTAAACCATGTTGGCAGATTAAAACTGTAAGTGGCAAAATAGGCCTAAGTTTCACAAGATAATGAGGCCCATCTCACCTAATCTTCCTCATTATCGGGTCTTTGTGATCTCACAGGCTTCAGAACCGGGGGCACTAAAGCAGTTAAATGGTGCTGCTAAAGCACTTGAGCAACTAATAGATGCTGCAGACACTCAAGGTTTCAGTACTGCACTGCTCGTCTCTTGAATTACCTTGCTGTCGTGACAGCATTTCTTCCAGCCGAAAGCTCAAAGCGAGCTGAAGCCGTGCTGGAAGGTATCCAAATCAAACAGCCACACCTGTATTACTGGGTTTTTTAAGTCTTTCTCTCATCTGTGTGATCATGTGGATGTGGGCTTGTTACATTTATGTTTTTATCCAATAAACCCACAGGTCCCAGGTATGCTAACAGCACTAAAAGAAGAATACTCATGGCAGAATGGTTAAATTCATTAAAACAACAGGTTGGTAGTTTAGCTTAGCATCACTTTTGGAAGTTTGTTCTTGATGCTATCACTTATAAGTCATGCCTCTCAACATTGTGGTCATTTTGGCTTGCTACAACCACAAACTTCAATGTATTTTAGTGGAATCTTATGCGATAGACCATCACAAAGCAGGCATTATTGTAAAGTGAAAGAAAACGCATACTTGGTTTTCTAGCTGTTTTATAAATTATCTGAAAATGTTGCATATTGTTGCAAGACATATTAGTTTATCTTTTTTGTAGTTATTTCATGTTACTCTTTCATTTGGCTCTGATCCTCATTTGGACCAACTGACCTTGAGAAAATATAGCAGATTGTGACCCTGGATCTATCCAAAATAACAAAATAATTTACAGGAGTCATACAACCACATTTCTTAACAGTAGATAGAGAAGATAATAGAAGGTAAGGTTAGAAAAAAGTATCCCAAGTTCTGGACATCTCGAGGAGAGCTGTTCAATCCGATATTCTAACATGGAAAGAGTAAACTGACCCAAACCAACACTAACCCTGAACACTTTACCAATAATTATTATTGAGCAGAATCAGAACAATAAATCAAGAACAATATTAAAAAGGTATTTACACCAGAAGCTTTAACATTTAAAAAATATTAGGACAAAGACACCTAAACCACTCCCAGTATTAGCCTACACTACATCACTGTACGCAAGCACCTCATACCTGCATAGCTCACACCCTCCACCTCTTCTTTCACCTCCATGTTATCATGGACTTTTAGTGTTACCTATGGGGGTCAGGGTTTGCACTAGCAATAAAAGTTTTTTTCTATCTTTATTCTATGTAGCTCTGTCCTCTCAGGTGTACTTCATGCATTTTGTACTGTAAAAAAACATCAATATAACAACATGGTACTTATATAGGTATAGTTGTAATTTAGTTATACAGTTGTAATATGGCATTCTGTTGGAATGGTGGTTCCTCCACTAGGCCTGTAGGCCTCTCTATTTGAGCTCTATTGATAAACCTGAAAGTTAACATGAATATAAAACTTTTTTTTTTCACTAGGCGTTTTTATTATTCTTTAGGGATGTAAAACAAGGTTACAAATTAAAGATATAGTGTCTTTGAACTGAGGAGGATAGTGTGGCACAAGTAACAGTCTCTGAACTGTAGATCCTCATAGAATCTTGACTGTAACTGGTGTTTATCATACTGTATTCTTGTCAAGTCTCTGAACTGTTAAGTCTCCGAACTGTGCATTTTCTCTCATAGTACCTTATAGCATGTATCATATTGCCTGTCAAATCATGCTTGGTGCTCATTTCTGAGACTATTTTATATGATAGTTGCCAATGCATCCAGGGCACAAAGCTACAAGACACTGTATGCAGATGTACAGTTTTTCTTGTGCTCCATGGAGCCTGTTGCTTCTATGTGTGCCAGTGCCAAAGATCCCTTGGTGTTCTAGTGCCTGAAGGAGAGGAATGGCGTCAAAGAAATTGTCAAAAAACACCTTGTGATTCTTGTCCTGAATGTCTTTACAAAGGCGCATGACTACATCTCCAGCCATTCCGAGCTGACTGATATCACCTCATCCCCCAGCTGGACCTTGATAGGGTTCAAAGCTGTACATGTACCCAGAGGATCCTGCTCGCACCCACACTTTAATTCGCCAGGGCTTGGGTTTTATGGGGACATATTGTTTAATAGACAGGCATCCCTTGTAGGGAATCTGAAATTGAGTGAAATTCTTCTGGATCAAGTGCTGAGCGGAAGGTTTCCTTGAGTGCATCCAAGACTGGTCTGATTTTGAAAAACCTGTCAGCATTTTCAGGGTTCCAGTGAGTAGTTGTCAACAAAGTGCATGTGACTAAAAATTAGCTTAAATCTGTTCACTGGCATTGCATCGGCTATCAGTTCACGACGAAGTCCTGTCTCTGATGACCAGTACATTCTGGATCTAGGACATCTGACATATGACATTACCATATTAATTCCAAGAAATGAACTCCTCTAAGGTCAATGCCAGCTTGTCTTTTCCTTTCTGGACAGCTTACAGGTTTGTATTGTACAAATGTCATCGATCATATCCTGGGTGAAAAGATGCATGAAGAAATCTCTTGGATTTGCTCCCTCAACATTCATCTTGCTCTTTCCTAAGAAAGGAGGCAGGTCTCCCTCAAACCAGTTATCCTTAGCTTTCCAGACATTTCTGACACTCTTCTTTTGCTTTTTTCCCCTGAGCTCTCATTCATCAGCTTCATCTCCTTCCTCAGCCTCAACTCCATCAGCAACATTTCCAGACTCCTCACCTTCACTATCACTGCTTGATCCTACTTCTCTGCTTGCACCTGTATGTACTGGCAGCCATTCCTCATCACTGCTACAAGAAGCACAGTCTTCCTCACTTGAGTCTGGAAATGTCGCTTTGAGCTCTACAAAATATAAGGACATATAGAAAAAACTCAAATAACATTATAAAAACATAAAGAAGTTGATTTACTGCCAAAACATTATAGGATATGAATTATTTTCAAGAACAACGTTGATAGTAATTGACATTGCATTGAAGTTGAAACATAGCGGGTGATGCATGATGTACAATTGAGTGGACAGATGATTAATGTGTATTTCCTCCAAATATAAAATCAAAACTTGGAAAATCTTTCCATAATATGTCACTTTAGATGTTACCTGATGTAATTATATTTTTTTACCTGCAATGGTATCTTTTATAGAAGGTAGAAACCGAAATAGCCGAGGTGTTTGGTCTTTCTCCCTGTCTGTCAACCATCTTGGTTTCACTGACTACTTTTTCCCATTGTAATGGCCAGCCAATGGGATTTTTTTGTATGGGATGATGCAATAGCTTCCACTAGAGTGGACTATATGCAGCAGTGCCCAAAACTGCAGGCATATAAATAGAAAAAAACACTTTTAAACAGTTGTACACTATAGTGACTTCTATGCATGAAAGGGATATACGGTATATATTATGTAAACAACACATGTAATGTAGGGAGTAACAGTGATTCCTCTACTATCAAAATATATTCCGTTTTAAAGAGGAACTGAACTTCAAATCAACTTTTTTTGCAGATAAAGTGGGCCTTAAGGGTGCTTTCTTTCTGTTACTGTGCGCTTTTTTAACTTCATGTAAATTTGTTTAATTCTGCAATTTTTGTCCTAAAACCGTCTTAGTACTGCGACACGCGCCCGGTGGCAGTTTAGAACATCGCTGTCTCAGCGCCTTGGGTCAGCGACTCGAATTGATAAGGTCAGGCCCACTGGGCTCCATACTGCCTCCCTCGATCTCCGGTGACAAAGGGGGTGAAAAATCCTCCATCTCAGAAGACCTACTGTGGTGGATGTTTTTTAATTGGTCTGGGAGCTATGGGAGTTATTCTTTTACATGGGGTTTAATCCCACTTCAGACATTACAGTTAAGACTTGATTTAATGAAAATAGTATGGAGAAGAAACCTTATCTAGATTTTCTATTCAATATATTTGCTATTTAGTTTATTTCTGTTAGTTAAACACACTTTTCAACAGGTTATGAATTCAACTTACATCTTTGATGAAAACTAGCTTTTGATTAAATTCCGGATTAATAGTAATAGAAAACAAATTTGCCCTAATATCTTAAAGGGCACATGCCGTGTTTTAAATCCTTCCTTTTTACCCTTAAATCATATAGTTGCAGTCTATAAAAAGTGGAACTGCATTGCTTTGGTCTGAACTCCTTGTTACTGTAGCTCCACAGGCTCCTCTTTAACTCCTGTTCTGAGGAGCGTCTGAGAGCAACTCGTATTGACGTGGTCTGTTTAAATGCTATTGAGGTGCATCCCACCCTGCCACCCTCCAGGTCATGGAGCGCTCCTCTTTGACCCGTTTAGCCATTTTTGTAGTTTGATAACAATTATCTAGCGCTGCAGAAATAAGACAAAAATGGAAAAAACAATACAAAACAGTTTATGTAATAATACTATTCAAAACACGCAGTACGGTTTTGTCCTCCACCCAGCGCTAACATAAGCAGAAGGCACAATGCTACTGCTATCAAAACAATGGCCGGGATGTCATATCAACACAATAAATTCATGTCTAAAATAAAGTTCGTTGTCATTTTAACGTTATTTGCAGCTACCACTTTGCTGTGTCTGTCGTTTCCATAGACAGAAGGAACTGAGCCCTCAATCAATTCAATTAAATTCAATTCAGTTTAATTTATATAGCGCCAATTCACAACACATCCTAGTCCTAACCATTGAACAGTGCAGTCAGATTCAGTTATTTATTCAAATTGGATAAAAAGTTTTTCTGTCTAAGGAAACCCAGCAGATTGCATCCAGTCAGTGACTTGCAACATTCACTCCTCCCGGATGAGCATGTAGAGACAGTGGACAGTCACTGGCGTTGACTTTGCAGCAATCCCTCATACTGAGCATGCATGTAGCGACAGTGGAGAGGAAAAACTCCCTTTTAACAGGAAGAAACCTCCAGCAGAACCAGGCTCAGTGTGAGCGGCCATCTGCCACCACGGACTGGGGGTTAGAGAGAACAGAGCAGAAACACAAAGAGAACAAAAAAGCACTGATCCAGGAGATGAAGTCTTTCTTCAAATCCTTCTTGATAATGAAGGAGGTTGCTCGAAGTGCTTCGAATTTTCCAAATGATGTGGGAACATTTTCATGAAAAATAAAATTTAACCAGGCACTTTGAAAAGTTTTGATGCTGTGTAATGAATTGTGCGGATATATTCACCCAACAACCGAATCAAACATATCCTCTTTCACCGTAAGCATACTTGAGCTTGGACTACAAAATTGCAGCAAGAAATAAAAATGCGAAATTGATCAGCCAGAAGTCCTTGACCTTATTTAGCTGTTCTGCAGCAAATACTGTGACATAACAGTTCAAAAAACGTAGCAGATAGAGAAACCTGAAAGGATTGAAAAACATGACCTCAACAGAATATAGAGATATCTTTGTGACATCTGGAGAGACTAAATAAAACTTTTCTGCACTCCTACAGACATCGAGTACACAACAAAATGTAGGCTAAAAAAGTGGATTTTGCTTATGTCTCTTGCTGAACACACTGAACACATCTTCAGATCTGTGCTCGACAAAACATTTTAGAGAAAGTTGGTCCAGTTCCCATTATTTCATTCCAATTAGACCCAATTTTTTATTTTATCATAGAAAATCAGGATTAATGTGTGTTTGGAGATTTCAGCATATTTGTACTAAGGGGAAACAAATAGTGCAGTGTTTTAGAAAGGAGTGTAAAACTATACCAGTCAGTGTTGAGTGTGACTCTTTTGAATCCCGGGACAGGGGGTAACATCTCGGAGGTGGAGATTCACTTCAAGTGTTTATAATTATTAAACTAAATGTCTGATACTGACAGGTTACCTGATAAGTGATGGTTGTATAAATAATGGTTTAACCTTGATCATTTGCTTTACCCTGGCAATATCCAGTCAGAGCAAGTTGGAAATGTGGCAGCTGTTCCATGAGGCTTCTGGAACGTCACTTTTTCTCCATAAACAAATTAATCCTGGAGTTATCCGCACCATCTGGAGGACAGCCCTATGACTTTCCCATGTGCCTGGAAGGAAAGCTGAATGACCAGAGCTTATCCTCCTTCTACTTTTAAAAGGAAGGGGTGCGCCTTTCTCAAATACTGCCTTATGCTCAATTGATCTCAGAGAGTTTCTACTTGATGAAATCTACAGCAGTGATTCCCACCAGGGCTTTCAAATACTATTACAGCTCACCTGGGAAATAATGGAAAGTAGAATTAGACAGATATTCTGAAAAGATGGAAAGAAGGAAGAACCTTGATATACTAACTACATCTATATCAAGTTAGGTTTAATATTAAAAATGATGCAAAGATATGCAGCAATTACGATACATTAAAAACTGTAAAGCTTTGAGCAAATTAAAGTCAAAACATCAAAAACCAAACCCCAAAGTGTTCTGCTTTATACTCTTAGCAAGATATATGTTTGTCTTCTTATAGATCAATTGCTAACATATTTTTAATGACTAAATGTATGCATTTAGCCATTAAGTTTCAAAATAACAGATGGAAAAAAAAATCACCGAATGGTCAAAGGGTTAATAAAGAGTGCTTTAAAGAGTAGAGTATTGTGAAAACCATGGACTTAGCCTGAAGATTTAAACCAGCATACCCTACAGGTCCCTCCCCTTGCTCTCAGTATTATTATACTGTCAGGACATAATGACAGTTTTAACAAATATGTAAAAAAAAATTTTAAAAATCTACTGCAGCCTTAAAAGCTGGAAAGCAACGCTAGCTTAAAAAACTGAATAGAACAAAAAGCTGATTTATATAACTGACAATGTTGGATAAACGCTCCAAAGTATAGAATAAGTGTTCAGCCTCTTGCTAAAATGGCAAATGGTAATAACATTAATCAACGTCCTGCTTCACTATACAGACACTCGCGCTGGGAACAATTTACTCACCTCAACATAGAAAATGCTTGGAGTGGCTTCAGCAAGGTTCAATCCGATTGATTTTGCCGATAGTTAAAAACTCGGGCTCTCATTGACTCTGTATTGATCATTGAACTTTCATCCGGATCATTTATTATGCAAAAAAACATAACAAATCCCAAAAAAGAAAAACAAAAAGAACTTACCCCAACCTGAGGCAGCAGCAGACGCCCTTCATCCTAAAAGACACTATACACATGGAGGTGTATCTTGAGTGACTCACATACTGCATAGACGTGACAGGACTTAATGTTCCAAAGCTTGATTTCCTCACATAAGGTTGTTTAGACTCATGCTAAATGCATTTTAAAGATGCCAGTAGGAGGCAAGATATCAATCTGAGACAGCAGCTCAATAGTCAAACAGTGAGATGATGTTTCCATTCTATAGATATATAAAAAGTTACACTGTCCAGATGTCTTAAATATGCTTACATAAGTCATTGTCTTGCAAAATGTGGTTTAAAAATCAATTAAAATGTAGTCAATCTCCAGAGAACAACTTCGAAAGACTTTTAAAAAGCCTGGAAACCTCTTGATGAAAACATGTTTAAAAAGTACAAGACACTCTGTCTCCTTGAAGTTTAATATAAATCCACACAGTAAGCCTTTAACATTTACACCATGACAACTCTCTGACTGCACAGAGTATAAAGTTTTACAATTTTCTTGTAGCTTTGTGTGAAAAGTGATGGTACTTTATTATTAAATAGTATTAATTGTTTCCAACAGATGTAAGCCTAGATTAATAAAAACTTTTAAGGCTACTGCAGTCTCCAAATGATTCAACCCACTGAATATTCCTCGTTAGATCACACATTTGCAAATCAAGTGTGGTCTCAGAAACCAACTGAAGCAACCAATCAAGGACCTCAGTAACATTAGGTCTGCTTAAGAGCGAACACATCAAATAACTCTAAAAATTACATTTCATTGGATGTAAGGAATATGGCTAATTAGAGAGAACTGTCCAAAAAGTTCAAAGAAGAAATCACTGCCTTGCAAACACAAGGAAAAGGAAACAAAAAGATAAAGGCCCTGAAAATTATTCAACAAACAGTTGGAAGCAGGGTTTGCAAGTTTAAGCTCACAGGAACAGCAGCTAGGCCATCTGGACATAGAAAGAGGAAGCTATCAATAGCTGCAGCCATATTCCTGAGGAGGCAGATCATCAGAACTTGGTAGCAGTAGCCACTAAGGTTTCAGTTTCCACAGTAAGACACATGGTTAACACTGAAGGGCTCTATACCTGAACAACAAGGCATTAACAACTACTGAGTCGAAAGCATAAGATAGGGCCAGTTCCAATTTACTCAAAGCTATATGCATAATCCAAAGAGGTTCAGGGAGTTTTCTGGCCTGTGGATCAGGGACAGGGCTATGTCTGGAGGAGAAAAAATTCTATGCTGAAAAGAACCCAGTGCCTGCAGAGAAGCATTTGCATTTGCCACCGGAGAGCTGCAGTATGTGGAGGTAGTGGTGGTTTTTCATAAAGGCAGTTGCCCAGGGCAGCAAAAGGTAGTGGAGGCAGCATTCATGCAAGATCCACCACTGTGTGGAAGGCAAGTGTAGGGAAATCCTGGGAGAAGATGTCATACCATCTGTGGCAAAGCAGAACCTTCGTCCTTTTGGACCTAAAATTGGACAATGTTCCCAAGCATATCTCAAAATCCACCAAGGCTTGGTTTCAAAAGATGTGCTGGAAGACTGCCATCTTACGTACTTGACTTAAACTTTGCTAAAGGATTTAGTTGGGATTTGAAAAATGTGGTTGCTGCACACAAACCCAAGAACATTAATGGACTGGGGGCCTTTGAGACACGAACTTCTGGCAGCATACCTGCTTGCTTTGATAGTTAAACGAACAAAATATCAAGATATTTTTAACATAAGGTCTTAATAAAAGGTTTAACTTAACCCAACTTAACACATTTATTGAATGCCGACAATCTAACAACTGAAAATAGCCATTCACATTAAAGGAAACGTCCACATTGTGCTCAATAAACCAATTTTCAGACATTTTGTACACAGACTACATTTTTATTCTGAGCACAAACACAATGAGCACCCATTTGTAAAAATCGCTCACATCGCATTAGAGCGAGGTCAAAAGGAAGACGTTTTTCATGCAACTAATGTGTCATCTCTACCCCAGCTAATACATCCTAATCTGTCATTAACATTTTTCCCCACGAGTCGTCTCTCTCAGACTTCCGACGTGACGCTCTGTGTTCAATTACAGCCAATAAAATCCCTCAATCCCCATCCTCTCTGCTGAGATCAGGGTCATCACAGTTAATCACAGACTGAGACTTCATAATGGTCCTTCTCTTATTCAGGGCTGATGTGGCATGATGAGATGTGGGGAATAAATAGTATTTTTATTGGATACCGAAAAGAACATTAATAAGAAGTTTTGACAGTAAATGACAACTAAGATAGCAAATTGAGACAATAGAGGTAGTCTTTAAATCACTTACATCCTATATAAAACACAAGACAAGTTTATTGCACAGATGAGATGTTTTTTATTATTGCATGCCAGTTTGTTTTCACATCCTTAAGTCTTAGACACAAAAACAAAACAAAAAATAGGTATGTTGAGATAAGTATATGTGGTCTAAAGCTGAGGTACCAAACTCACACTGGCTTCAAGAAAAGAGCAGAGATGAAAAAAAGAACATAACTGAGCTGAAGAAGATTTAAATCTGAACATCGCTGTCTGCATAACATTAGTTATAACCAGCTTCACAACATTCCTTCCCACTAGAGCAGTGGTTTAGCATTCATTGTAACTTCATCAGACAATGTATATTTCCACTAGTTTCCGTTTATAGATACTGATCTTGTAAGTACTAGTTTACTGCTGATGTTACAGCTAAGGAAATCTGTCAACAAAAAGAAACAAAAACAGATGCACCCATGAACTGGACAAGATCAGAATCTGCCAATCTCTAATTGTTCAGCAGGTCAAATACTGAAAACTGAATTTTTCCTTCCCATTTCATTAAATGCATCAAAACTAAGAACTCACACTTTCTTCCATTTATAAATCCATCAAATGGCATCTAAGTTGAAGCACTTCGTTTAGAGTTTAGTAAAACTCTGTTAAAGGTGAGGGAACTGTGCTATGATGCAGAAAAGAACAATCTTACATTTCCTTCATTTTTCATTGGATCTATTAACAAACCTGCAGAACATTTCTTTGTGTGTTATAGTTTTAAGGCGAATAATAAAAAAAATCTAAATCAGCAGATCGGACCTCAAAGAAAACCAGAAATCTGTATTGGCCAGGTAAAGCCTGATCAGTGCACCTCTACAGAATATCCAACTTATTAAAGCCGATGCTCTGCAAGCTGATATTTGGCAATCTTAAATTTCACAATCAAACTGAACTTTTACTTGTTAGTCACAAGCAAGCCCTCATTATTTAGTTTGGACCCACTTTACAGCTCAAGGTTCTCCACCTAGTTTCAATTCTTTGGCAACTTCACATGACGAGATTTATTGAGGAAGTTTGTTTCCTATAAATGTTCTGCTGAGAAATACAACAGCAAATGCAGCACATTAGGAGCACTTTGTGACGTACAAAGCAGTCGTTCCAATAAACAAGACACAATGCAACAATAAAGAAGCAACACGGCGGGGAGATCAGCTACAGAATGGACTGAGCGAGTTATGTTGTTTCACCAGAACCTTTGCAGAAGTGCAACAATTGAAAAGTGGGATCTGGATTCTAATTCTTCACCCCAATGGTACATTGATGTTGTGCTGACAGATGATTAGTCATCCTTAGTGTTTGTGCCAGGTTGGGGCTGCCATGGGACCTCTGGCTGTTGTCTCCACCAGTATCAGCTCATCAGGGTTGTCCCGGGCCTCGTAGTGGAGCAGCAGGTCCTGTATGGCTCTCTCTTCAATCTGCAGAGGGGATAAAAAAAAAAAGTTGATGGGATGGAATAATGTGTTCAGCAAAAGTACATTTCACTTGTGGGTGAAAACAGGAAACGCTGATGGTGAAAGCCTAATGGTGGTGGGAGTCTGAGATAATGACAACCAGAAAGCCACATGGAGGGAAAAGTGCTTAATGAAGGCAGTGGCAGAAGTCTGGCAGCAGCTGGAGGGGAGCATCGAGAGCAACACAAGATGCAGCACTGTACAGAAGGTGATGTTAAACAGATAATCAGCCAGACTGGAAAGGATAGCAGACATTCCACCCCTATGTACTATAGCTCAAGCTCTGCATTCAGTCAGAATGAGAGTGAGTGTGTGCATGTGCCGTTGACCTGGATGAGCGCCAGCGGCTTCTCCCGGCTGCGGATCAACGCGGCTTCTTGTTGCTTCTCCTCCTCCACGATGGAAGCAAAGGTCACCATGGAGGAGAGGGGAGGGCTGCCCACTGCACCCAGCACCCAGGGCCTGAGGGGAAACACACGGGATGGGTTACGGTTAGATGCCAGACTGCTGCGCACCAAGCTATGAGGACATGTTAACGTGCCTGTATCTATGGCTTTAACTTTGCTTTATACTCATCTCACTTACAGACCTGGAGTAACCTCCATTTTTCCTGATTGATCAAAATTCCTTTATTCATGGGAAGAAAAAAAAAAAAGGTACTTCTCATGATTTTCTGCGTAACTTTATTATCAAACCTCGCTTTAGTTGATTGGAATATCAGGCATTCATTTATGTATAACTCTCCAAAACATCTGAATCAAGTTGA
The DNA here is from genome assembly GCA_036173005.1 of Crenichthys baileyi. Classification (NCBI taxonomy): domain Eukaryota; kingdom Metazoa; phylum Chordata; class Actinopteri; order Cyprinodontiformes; family Goodeidae; genus Crenichthys; species Crenichthys baileyi. Next base: position 289,279 of record JAHHUM010001749.1, read on the forward strand.
GGTTTGGACGTTGACAGGGGCTTGGCAACACCTTGATTATTTTCTTAATGTTACCCATTTGTCAGCCAGTCCGTTGCAGTTTTGCTGCTGGGCTTAGGATCAATGTCCTGTTCATGATCCTCTATCTCATGAGACAATCTATCAAATAAGAGAGCAAGGTACCAGGCTCTGGTGGATGCAATGCCACCCCAATCATCACCACTCCACCACCATGCCTAAAAGTTGGTGTAAGGTGTTCGTTCACAGTTTCTTTTTCTCCATATATGGTGTTGTAAATGTTGGCCACACATCTGTACCTAGGTCTCGTATATCCAGAATGGAAGATGTTACTGGGAGAAGACCTGAGGTTAGCCATTTTCGGTGTCAGCGAGACATTTAAAAAAAAGCAGTGGCAGCGATCCAGAGCTCAGGTGAAAGAATCTTTTGAGATACCCACCATTAGTTGTGCACTCCTCAAATCTGGTCTTTTATGAACCACATGTGAGAAGAAAGACATAAGAAGTCCCTTTTTCAGTCTGTCAAAGGCGATGCAGGCGATGCGGCAAACATGCTGAAGAAGGAGCTTTGGTCCCATGAGACCAGCTGTCAACTTTTAGGCCTGAACACATCTAACACTGCATTGTCCTGAACACCACCTCCACAGTGACCCAGGGTGGTGGGAGCGTCATGATGCGGGGAAGGCATTTCTTTCACATGGATAGAAAAGCTGGTCAGAGTTGATGGGAATACAGCAAGAAAGCCCATCAGAAGCAGCAAAAGAATTCAGACTGTGTTAGCATGGCCTAGCTGAATGCCAGCCCCTAATGCAATATGAAATTGATATTAAAAATGATTCACTCAGGGGATCTGAATGCTCATCAAACTTTTAATGTCTTTTTTTCAAAAATTTTTTTATCATTCCACTACAGAATTAGGCTGTATTTTGTGTTGGCCTTTGACATAAAATCCCAATAAAATATATTAACGTTTGTGTCTGTAATGTGACAAGAAAGTTCTAGTTTTTGCAAAGCACTGTAAATGTGTCTAAAAGCATTCAGTCATATGGATACTGGGCCCAGGCCAGTGTAATGATATGGCCAGGAGTCTCCTCTGGAAGTACTTGCTGAAGACCTAAGATGGAAAAAATGTCTGACATTCTGTCAAATCACAGATTAGAGAGGCATCTCCATTAAATCTGACTTGGGATCTGAAAAGCATGACCAATAATAAACACGGCTTCTTCCCCTGCTTCCTGACTGAGCCTCAAACTCATTACTTTCTGCTCATGCAAATGCCAAGCAGAACCTGAAACCTCTTCTCTGCTCTGTGTGATTGGCTGTGACATGAGGACTGCCCTTATCATTTCTGATTTACATCACTGTTTAATATCCAGAAATCTGCTGTTTACATTGCAGGATGAAGCTTGGGATACACTGCTTTCAAATCCTGTAATGAATGATAATCATAAATGAATGCTCATCCGGGAGGAGTGAATGCTGCAAGTCACTGACTGGATGGAATCTGCTGGGTTTCCTTAGACAGAAAAACTTTTTATCCAATTTGAATAAATAACTGAATCTGACTGCACTGTTCAATGGTTAGGACTAATTGGAATGTATGTACCTGACTTTTGTGAAGTGCCTTGAGACAGCGTGTTGTGAATTGGCGCTATATAAATAAAACTGAATTAATCAGAGATAGCTGCATGCTTCACCCACTTCTTTTGGGTCACACACATACACATCGGGGCAGACAGCGTATAAACAGCAGAGAACACCGCTTCCAGAGCTCGGGATCCCGTGTGTGTATACTGTGTTTATCCAGCTGTCAAGAGAGGCTGTAAAGGTCAGGGTGACTCAGTCTCTGCGGGCAGGTCAACCCAGCTGTATCGGGTCACTCAGAGCAGTTCAGCTCACCCGGATCAGAGTATCCTGCCTCACTCAATGCATCCAAGCAGATTACCCCAGCACTTTGAGTGAACAACTTAACCAGTAAGATACAAAACGATTTTACATAATTCCTTTCCCTTCCTGTGAAAATTTGGTCGAAACATTTCAACTTCCAACTTAGTTTGTCAGCTTTGAAACCAATATAATGTACATTCATATCTACATAATCATTTTGCTTTTAATCTATAGGTAAGAGATCCATCTTATTCCACCTACAGCAATAATATAAAGTAGAAATATGACACTGAAATGAACAAAAAAAAAACGAACTGTGACAGCACAATAAATACCTCGACAGCGCCTTCTAGTGGAAATCAGCAGAACAGATCAGAAAAAAAAGCTCAGCAAATTCTTGGTTAATTGTTTCTGCTTCAGTCTGAATTACAAAACAGGCAGTTAGAAACTCACCATTTTAAAACTCTCTTGTTTAAGGAAAACTCAAGAATGCCGAAGATCATTTTTATTCATTTGATCTATGACCTGCACATTAAAAAACATTTTAATTAAGCCTCATTGAACCTCATTTTTCTATGCTTAGTGAAGCACTAATGAATTACATAATGTCACTCTGCTCACCCAATGGGCTTCTCTGGCTCGCCGCTCTCAGAGCTTTTAAAAGTGACCCTCCTGGCAGCAGGTGTAGCGCTGGCAGAGGGTCCCAGGGCGCTCTGGACCCTCTGTGCTCCTGGCTGCCCCTCTCTCATTAAACGGCTTTCTTCCTCCTCTATGAGGGCCCGAAATGAACACGAAGAGGGTGGGGACTGGACCGCTGTTGCCCTGCAGAAACCATACAGTGAAACAAATTAAGAAAATGTTGGAGTATTACTGCCAAAGGAAATGAATGACTTGCCTCTCTGTTTCCAGTACAGATCATTTGAATTGTTCAACTGTGAAACAGGATTTCAAACCAACCTCTTATCCCCACATCATACTTCAAAAGAACCAGAGACGAAATGAGTAAAACGCCTGGGTACTGAAATCAGCCGACTTTCAACTTGATCAGACCTGACCGGAGGCCGGAAAACAAAAATCCTATCTTTAAATCAGTGACGGCACCATACTCCGCAACATCAGGTTGTGCTGACAACACTCTTCTGTGTGGAAGTTGTAATGATGGGAAGAAGACTGCTTGTCAGTATCAGTGAGGTGCTTAGGGTCAAAAGAAGCAGAGAATTATGAAGCTTTGTAAGCTTTGTTGAGAAATGTCTGCACTTTATTCAGGCTGCATGAGAGTGAGTGAGAGCAATATTTTCAGCAGATAACAAGAAAACTAAAGAGACTAATGAAACATTGGAAATGGTGACAGGCAGCATTTGGAAACTCCAGGGTAGAGAACGGACCTAAATACTCTAGAAAGTACACATGGAAACTGTTGTTTTTTTGTATTGCTAGCCATACTAAGCGCTAATATATGATGGTTTTTGATTGTATTAAAACAAGGTTAAACAGCACCCGTTTTTTCACAGAGTAGCAAGACGTCAACTGTGTTCCTAACATAAATTCTTAATGGCCAAGATGCCCGGCAAAAATAGTTTTACTTCTGTTGTTATATTATTCTTCAAGAAAAAAAGGGAATCGGCTAAAATCGGTATTGGAAGGTTTTACAAAAATAAGGTCAGAAAATGCCCGGCAGTTTTTTGATTAGTGCATCTCTAGGAAGCACCATTTGTGTTTAATCCCAGTAAAGAACCCAAACAGAAAGCTAAAACAACAGACACACACACATGTTCTCCCCGTGCATGTGTGGGTTCTCACTGGGTACTCCGACTTCCTCCCACAGTCCAAAAACATGACTTTTAGGTTTATTGGTCTTTCTAAATTGCCCTTAGGTGTGAATGGGTGTATGTGTGGTTGTTTGTCCTGCATGTCTCTGTGTTGCCCTGCGATGGACTGGCGACCTGTCCAGGGTGTACCCCGCCTCTCGCGCGTAGACTGCTGGAAATAGGCACCAGCTTCCCCGCGACCCACTATGGAATAAGCGGTCGAAAATTACTGACTGACTGGATGAATGAATTTTTCTGACATTCCAGTTGAAGGCTTTGAGCTAAGAAAAAGAATCACATCAACAATGATAGAACCACGATTTTGAAAAGCATTATGATCTGTTATTTATCAGCTAGCTCACCAAGTCTTCTCGCTACTTTTGGATGGAGTGACTATAGGAGCTGATTTGGATGGTGGAGAATCCACACTGTTCTCCCTATTGGCCATTGCTAACATCTTCCTCTGCTTCTGGGACAGTTTGGAAACAGGGGAGTGCTTGATGTTGGAGGTGACCCTGCAGGCAGACAGGAAAATCCACACAGCTGAAGTAGTAGAATGCAATCTACATGTAGTGCAGCACAAATGCCTTTACTAGGCTCAAAAGGCATTGTGTCCAATATGTGTTCACGCATCTGCTTAGTAAAAATAAAAAGTAATCATCCTCTTACATTCCAGCGCTTTTAGGGGTGGCACCAAGAGTCTGTAGAGAGCTGGCCTCCTTATCCATGATGGCTCTCAGATCCAAGACTGCAGGTGCATGAGCAGGACTGTAAAACCATAGATTTATTGGCATGATGGAGACATTCCATTATTTCAAAGAAAGTGAAGGGGTGTGATAGAAGGTTAGAGTGCTGCTTATTTATACCTGCACTTAAGTTACTTTAAGATAAAGTTCTTGATTAAAAGGTGATAAATTGCATAAATGGTGGAGAAGAGAATCCTTACCAAGGAATACTCTTGAGGATGTTTTTTGAGTTGGAACTTGGGGGAGTTGGCAGGAGACTAGGAAGGTTGGTTCTCAGGGAAATTGGAGTGCTGGGGGGGGTCTTCAGTTTCTGGCTGAACGTTTGCTCATCCTGCAGGAAGAAAATAACAAAAATTAAAAGGAATACATCTTTTGATTTAACAAAACCTTTAACAATTTGTACTATAGCTGTGCAAACTTCAGAATATTTGTACAAGTTAAAGCATCTGTCAGGGAGTACATTTACTCAAAACATAACTGTACATTAGTGTAAAAGCTTAAGGTTAACAATGAGCAGAAATCAAAGTGTTAACTGGTAAGACTGAAGACTCCTATGAGGATCTATGAGCATAAGTTACATGATAAAGATGTAAAGTAACCTCAGGTTTGTCATGAAAGACAGGAGACTGCACGTCTCGGGGACTGCCGACTCCCATGCAGCTGCTTTCTGAGTCAGATGTGAGGACCTCCTGTAGAGACTCTGTTGAGTTGGCCTTCCCCGACTTAACCAGAATAGGAGACGCCACTGGACAAAGGGATGGTACACTACTGTAAGATTAACCAAAACAAGCTGCCATCTTCAGACCTGCACCGATGAAGAGTTTTTTAACCGACTGTATAGAAGCAGATTTAATGCAAAACATGACGATGCTGAGGTCTTGTTTTGTGTGTGTATATTTTGAGTGTGTGTACCCGCAACAGGAGGGCTCTGAATGACATCAGAGAGAGTATAGCCTCCTGAACTGTCAGAGCGTCTCCTCGGTTTCTTTTTTGCCTTCGCCTTTGCTTTCTTTAACAGGATTTCCCTGAGAATGGAAGATACATAAATATAAGCAGAATCTTACTATGGAAAGTGCATTAAAAACATTTAGACCTCTTTAGGATTAGGATTCAATTTATTGTCATTAGACACGTCACAAGTACAGAGCAACAAAATGCATTAATGTTGGAGTTGACTCCAAAAGAACCAAGAATAACCAGGTGACTATTTACGGTCTTTGGATTGAACAAAGGTTGGAAGTTTTATTTTCTCCATGCGAGGTTGTTTGTGGTTTTTGGAAGATCTTTGGCTTTAAATTTAAATTGTTATTTTATTTAGCTGTCTATTTTATATTAAACTAATTTAATGTTTGGACTGGATTGCACAAAGAAAACAATTATAATTTAAGACAACTTTCTTAATTTAGAAAACCTATTTAGAAATGACAGTTCTTTAAATTATACACAAACTAAACCACTTTGCTTGGTTTATTTTAATAAGGCGCTTCATTAATTATCGGATTTTAGTCTTAAATGTTTCTTTGTTTTATTGTTGTTTGCTTCTTTTTTGTCACCATGTGATTGTAATTAGTTAATTGATAGTTTGTATGTTGTTTTGCATTTATGTTTATAAAGTTGTATAGTTACAAATAAAGTTTTCAATAACTAAAAAGAAAAATACTTGCAGCTCGTGTCCCAAAGTCTTTAATTGGCTGTCGGCCAACAGGTGTTTGCAGTCTGGTTGTTATCAGTTCATGCTACCCCGATACAAAAATCTCAAACATTTACATGTCTGACTACGACTGAGGTCAGGTTGGTTCCTGTAGACTTCAGTCAAATAGCACACTTAGATTCTAAGAAATGTGCAACAGTGTAAGATCATTATAAAAAGAAGGAAAAATGTCCCCTGTATATTGGTGCTAAAATAAGACTATTTCCAAGAACATGGAAGACTGCAAACAACTTATCAGGTTTGTTGGGAGCAGCGATGATATTAAAAGGTTAGAGTCTTAGAGCTGCTGGCAGGAAGGACCTATTAGGATGAATTATATTTAACAACTCTTATCAGAATCATCAGAGGTTAATTACATTAGTTTGTGTCCTGGCAAGGACCCAACATTTAGAGATACAACATGGATTTTCAATAGGTTGGAGCTTTGTGGAGGCCATTCAGGTAGGTTAATATAATCCTTTCAAACATATTTACAATCAATATTCAGTTTTAACCATCAAACTGCCTAAGCATCTAACAGCAACATGGACTCAAAGAGCTTCAAGATAAACTGAAATATGGCAACTACTTACAAGTTCAAGCCAAATGCCTTCTGGAGAAGATGTTCATGGTCAGAGGAAACAAAGATTGGTCTATTTAGTAACATCATAACAGGAAGAATGTTTGGAAGAGTCAAGCTGAGACTTTCTAACCTAAGAACACTGTACTACCTGTCAAGCATGGAGAAGGTAGCATCATGCTCAGGGGTCATTCTGCTGCCAGTGGTAGTCAGAAGACTACAACCAAACTTCCCCAATTTAAATCAACATTAGATATGACTCAGACACATGTGGGCCAACAGAACAATGGACAAAGGCACATAAATATGGTTTTTGAATGCACAAAGAAGGCCAGCATTATGTTTCTGGAGAGGCCATGACCTCAATCCTATTTCAAAATCTGTAGACTTTTCTTAAAGTGCTACATAAAGCTCCCCCAATTTGGCCAAAACAGTGGTCAACTATCGAGCCACTATTCTGTAGTAGAAGGTTTTTGATGGCTACAGAGGGGAGTGGTGGAGACGCAACATGCATTTTAAGCTGTATGTATTATTTTGACCCTTTGTGAAGAACAGTTAACCTACAATAAACATCTAGGTGCAGAGAACAACATCTGCACCTAGATGTTGATATATATAAAAAACGACACATCTATGTGGTAGCCATCTGTACACCCTGAATCACAACTGTTCCAATGAATCATTAAAATAACATTCATTCCCATGAACAGTGTGTTTAAACGGGATCTTTTTGGGTTTTTTTTTGGCACCAATATACCTGCGGCATTATTGTTACACGTTACAGGTTGTACAGGCTGCAGACCTTTCCTTTTGCTTTCTTTCTGAATCAAAGCCATGTTGTCTATACACGCATTCATATTAAAAGACACTTCCCAGACCTCTAAAATGGGACAGTGTTTTACCTAGTATATTCATTCTTTTGTATACCTGCAAGACTGCACCAGCTCTCCCTCTGGTTTGGGGCTGAATGAGGAGTCCAAATCCTCCTCCTCATATGCACTGAGGTCTGGTGCACCAGGGTATGGGGTGATGACCCGCTTTTGCATTGCTGGGATCTGAAAACAAGCAGTTAAACACACACACACTCGATGGGTGACACCGATTTGTGTTCCAAGTAATGATGAGAAGGTTGGTTATTTTTTTCTCCACATAAACGTTAAAATAAGCCTTTCCTTCCTGTGCTGTGTATATCAGAGTGGAACAATGTTCTCTGCCAAACTGCAAATACTGAAAACGAATGACTTAAGGACAAGGAGAAAAAGCCCAAGGCATTGATTCAGCCAGCAAGCTTTCCAGAACCCAGTCCAAACAATTATCTTCCTTGTGCACCACAACAAGCCTGATGAGCAAACATTGAAATGAGCATTATGAGCAGTATGGAGCGCTGGTGTGACTCACCATCCTCCTGTAAGCTGCTGAAAGCTCCACGAGGACTTCATCACTAAGAATATCCAGAGCCCTGAGGACAACACATTCAAATAGAGGCGCCAACACATAAACTTTTATTTTCCAACATTAGCATCACACAGATTAGAATATATAGAAAGAAAGGTTTACTAATATAAACAGGACATCAAGCAAGCAACCACATGCCTGATCTTAGTTAAATACTACAGTAACACAAGATTAAATAGCTCTAAGCTTTATTTGCTGTGATATTAAAAAACAACACTTGTTCAAATGGTATGAGTCAGTTTTGCTAAGCACTCGTATTAACTCTGACTCTCACTTTGACTCCAGCAAGGCGGCCATGTTGAGGACGATGAACTGGAGGCAGGACAGTTTCAGCTGCTCTGCGTTGTACATGGCGGCAAATTCCAGCAGCTCCGCAGCGTTCTTCAGGGTCACTGGGGTTGGAGGGGGTTATATTTATTAATCCAACAACTGTGTTTGTGTATCCTTCCAAGATCCTCCCTCACTAAATTTTTCATACTATATCTGTAGTGCTACAAGATACAGTTGCGTTAAAAAGTAAATACCCCTTTATTCAACAAACACTCCCAACATATTTCTTCAGAAACAGTGAGCCAAACTATAAGCAGTTCAAAAACAAACAGTCACCATTATAACGTTCATGGGAAAGAATAAAAAGGCAGTTAGCTGGTCTGGAGCATGTGTGTTAACATGATGCCAGGAAAGGAAGAAATTAGCAACAATCACAGCAAAGCATTTGTTGTCACCAGAAAGTAACCCACCATCCAGGAGGGTCAAAGTAAGGAAGGCAGGAGGGGTTCAAAACATCACTTCAAGGCTAATTTCAGGCCACCATTCAGCAGTGAAAAAGGAAACGTCTTAAGACAACAGATAACTCTGCACAATGTAATCAAACAGAACGTACGGTTCTCAGTGATGACGACCTCGCACATCTCCTTCAGCCGTGTGATGAGCAGCTGGTCAGCCACAACCAGCACGTTGCAGACAAACTCAACATTGGGAGATTCTGTTGAGATGAAATGAGAACAAGTAACAAGAAAAACATTATGACTAACCCTAATCCGAAGATCATTAATTACTCAAAATGTGATTTCAACCCAAGTCACTACCTTTGATGGTGGGAGACTCGTCTGTATAAATATACTCGAGAATGACCTGGAGGATCTCTGAGCTGGTGGGCATCTCTAGTGCAGAACATGATGTTGCCTGAAGGATGGAACGCAACAGCATTATCAACTAAAGCATGGCTGTAAATGTGAACAAGCTCACTGGGTAGAGAATACAGCAATAATTTGTTTTTTATCAAATTTCTATACCTCAATCCAAGGGTTTCCAAGCATACTGTTGAAGTATTCTGATCCGGGGAAAAAAACAGCACCACGTAAGCATAAACATCCTGGCTGTGCATTTCCATGAGAATCATAACATTAACAGAAAATCACTGAAGTATTCGTAACCTTTTGAAGTAATCTGGTGTCTTAATGTCATTTTATGGAAAAGACCAACTAGTGTGTATTTGTGGAGTGTAAGAAAAGCACAAATTTGAAAACGATTTAAAAAAACAAATCTGAGGTGTGACGTACATGTATATTATACATGTATATATCCTGACCAGTTTGCTGTGTTCCCTGGGCTTCACTACTGCTCTCTAGCGAGCCTCAGAGGCCTCCAAACGATATTTAGGGGCACCAGAGTAAAATAAGCTGGATACAAAGGCCAGCAACACTTTTCATGTAAAAATAAACCTTAAAGTTATGTATTCTCATTCTCTCACTTCATATTATGAACTAGTTTGTGTTGATCCATCACATAAAATCACAGTAAAACAAATTAAAGTCTGTGGTTCTAATATGGCGATATGTTTAAAAGAGGCAAAGATGTTGCTCCAAAAGAATATAGTTTACAATTTTACACACATGATATTACCAACTGATACAGGATATAATGGACCAATCAGCAGCCATTGTTTCTTAGTCTGGTCTTAGCCTCTTACCCAGTCTTGCACAGAGGACACTTTTGTGACATGGAAACTCTTTCCCGTCATCCGATTTTAAAGTGACATCACATAGATAGGAGCTGTGAACAAAAATAAATTAGAAATGTTTCTTTCTTTGTCACCCGTTTTGTTTGTTTTTTACAACTAAAATTAACCAACATTAATACCATTTTTTTTGGAAAAACTTGGGTTTGCTGCCAGTTTTCTTCTGTATTACATTGATCTTTCCATTTTCGTACTTCACGCCATCCAGTCTGAAGGGATGGAAACAAAAGAATCATTAGAGCTGCTGACAGTAAATCGATTCTGCATTTGCTTGAGAGCAGCAAACAGCTTCTCACCGTGCAGACAGGCTCCCTAGGCCAAGCTTTTTAGCAACAGCCTGTAAGGTTTTCACAGGATTGGCCCCTCCTTCGTTGACTCTGGACTTGTCACCTTTGCCCCCCTTCCCCTTTTTGCTAGATTTGGAGCCCTTGTTGTTTGCTTTGTTGTTGTCACCTTTGGTTGAAGGGGAAAGGGAATGGTACACCTCGAGGGCTGAGCAACCTCTCAGACCCAGGTCCTGCAGACTGCTGATAAGCCTCTCGTGTTCCAAGTCCTGGCCAAAAGAGACAGAGGAACACAGTCTAAATGAAATAAGCCCAGCTGAATCAGAAAACTGTGTATCCATGGTAATCCAAAGACAGACTGGAGAAGAACTTTATTGAGCTTAAATAAAAATAGACCGAGGCATAGCACAAACCTTTAGCAGAAAGATGAAAATACTCTCTACCGACCTGGTTTTGGCTTGTTGATATCCCTGAGCCTCTTGGCCGAGCCCCGTGCACCAGAAGCTCACAAGCATCCATGTAGATGAAGTGCAGAGCATATTCCAGCATGTCCGCTGGGATTTTCTCCAAAATGAGTAAGTCGCATCCGACAGCATCTTCACTCCTTCTCACTTCCTTATCGAGCTCCTCGTTCACCCCGCAACGCTCGGACATGAACTGTTTCCGGAAGAACTCAGACCTCATGGACAGAATGTATTTGTGAGCGGGGAAGTTGCGCTCACCAGCCTGAAGCGTCACATCGTGGATGCTGTCCATTTCGTCCGCCTCCTCCAGGAGGCTCCGGAAATGTTGGCCAAAGGAGGACGGAGAGATGCTGGGAACCTCATACAAACTGGAAGATGCAGATAACCAAAAAAATAATTTACTTTTCTGGTTTATTGGACATGTTGAACACTACAGAAAAAAAACATTGAAAACCTCATCAACTCCCAATACATCAGTACGCGTTTCTGAAAGGCTAAAGATTATTTAGAACTGGGTCAAAAAAAATTAAATTTGGTGCCGAGTGATTATATTATCTTGAAGGCAGATTTACTGTAGAATGCATTTCTCTGAGATTTACCTTGACTGCAGTTAAGTGTTAGCTACTGGAATTAATAAATATTAGGCATTCATGATCTCTATGCCTGTAAAATATTCAGCCACTCTTTTTTGTTTACCGCAGCACGAACGTTTTAGACGATAAAGTAGTAACAAGCTGTTAAAGTCATTAGGAAACTACAACTAAGTTGTTTCATGGCCAAAACAGAGACATCAGCAAGAAACAACTTTAGTAATAAATGGAAATAATCACTGTTTCCCAGTAGCTGGATGGACTGCTCATTATCTTTGGTCTGTGAGCTCTGAACCCAAAGCAGAAAGACATTACCACCTTTAAATTGTTTGTTTACATATCATAACAGTTCATATTGTTATTTTTATTAATATTATCCTAAATCGTATGTTTCCCTGATATCGTGCAGAACTTTTAGATTTTTTTTTATAAATAGTGTTGTCTCAAGAGGATAAATCAGTTCCTACCTCTAGATGGCACGGCTACCAGGGAACATTTTAATGATGGTCGAGATCAGATTTCACATCTTCTGTTCCTCAAAAAACTAATAAATAAATTCCCCATTTCTCTTCCTGGTTATTTTAGCTCCAGAACCCTGTTTACATTTAAGCTACTTCATTCTACTGTAATTTATCTATTTTAATAAAACTTTAATTCATGTAAAAAGTATTTAAAAAAGTATTAAATAGTCAAATGGGTCTAAATTTATGTCCAGAAATGTATATAATTTGATTAAACTACATCATACAACCATGCAGACTGTACAAATTTACTCATATACATCCAGTGTTTTCTACACTGAAACAAAAATCTAAAGATGTTTAATTAGTTCGCAAACAATTTATTTTAAAACCAACCCAGTTTTAGATGCATTTAGAGAACCTAAAAAAAGTATTTTTGACACCAAAGTTGAGTTTAAGAACAGAAGCCAACATGGGATGCAAATAAGTGTATGACCTGTCCCTTCACACTTGCATTATAATCAGCATTTAATGTTCATTTTAAAAAAGCTGGTCAGTAAAGTCACACATTCCTCCACCACCTTTTTTACCTTGGATCTGTAAATAAATCCAAAACAGCCTTTAATCTCCCAAAAAGCAAATCATCACTGAGTTAAGAGTGTTAACTAATCTGATGTTTAAGTAATGCTTCAATGCGTCTAAGCATGGCTCATACCTGGTTTTGGGGTCAGCTTGAAGGACTCCAAAATTTCGTCCCTTGGAGTCCATTGTGATGCTCACAGCTCTGTGAACAAAAGGGAGCTTCTCTAGGCGGATTCGCTCATACACGGTGCCGGCGTCCGAAGGACCACACACCTCCACGCTAACCTCTGAAAATCAAAAGAGTAACCCAGGTAAAAATAAAATTAGGTTTTTGTTTCAAAATCCCCACATCCTTTAACTCTCAATATTTTACTTCTGCTATTCTTCTCCTTACCAAGTGGACACTGGAGTCAATGGAGCTTGTAAGGGACACAAATATATTGTAACATACACCTCTACATTTCTGAGGTGTGCAGTAATGGAGTTCTTTTTAGTTAGGCCTTTAAAAAACCCGTCTCCTGCTGAATTTCACTGTATTTGTAGATTTTTTTAAACTGATGCAGAGAAAGATAGCACTGTAATTTTGGCCTGTTTGAGAAAGCACTTTTACTCATGATCTGAACGTTTTGTGGTCTTTTTTTAATTCATGCAGAAAGTATAAAAAGGTTTTTGGGGTTTTTTGATTCTTAAAACGGAAACCAAAGTCAAAGAAACCATACAAAAGAAAATAACTTAAGCAGATTAGGCTCGCTATACACTTTAGCACCTCTATAGTGGATTATAAAATGCAATTAAATGGGACAAAACATAGTTTCTCACCTTTTTTCTCTCCGTACTTTTTATATTCGCCGGCCCATGCACCACTAAAGCCTTCCCCGTCAGGAGTCACAAACATCATGCCGTTCTTGCTGAGGGCGATGTCCGACATGTAGACCTGCCTCGGATACGCCCACCGGCATTGTCTGACCGAGCTGCCAGAGGAACGCCAGCAAAACACCTGATGGAGACAGGATCAACACAAGGAGAGTTACACAACTCTTAGTCATCACTGCCATCTGCACAATACCATAAAGGCAGGGCTTTTTTTGCAGAGTTTTCTTGTTACCTGTACAGCAAGGGTTGGATAACAATAGGAATAGTGAGGCGGTGATAAAAATAAAAATAGGATACATTCTGCTGTTAGGACAGCACTAAAAATCTACAGCTACAGGGCTGATATGTATATAAAGACACACTTAACGTACTCTCCCTGCTTCATCTAATGCCAAGATGTTGATCTTTTCCCCTCCACTGTCATTCAAGAGCTGCTGATGTACTCGATGGTCCAGACTGCCACCACTGACCAGGACCTTTCTGATGTTCAGCTGCCTGGAAAAACAAAAGTCTTTCAAAACTAGTTTTTCCCACTGGTTTCCTTCATTCATAGCTGCCATCTGTAAAAAAAATTTAAAAATGCTTTCTACTGGGGGGGTCGTTTTACTCACCTCGAAGCCATTTTTTTGCACTGGTAGTCAGTCAGCAGATAAACATCCCCTTTCTCAGTCACAACCACTGTTGCTCCATCACTAGCTGCTGCCATAGCGATGGCAACATCCTTGTGGTGCAGAGCCGACACCTGGCGGGGCGTCGTCACACACTTCTCCCCGTTTGGGTCAAGCAGGTAACCTAAAGTAAAGACACAGTGTACAGTTACATCTAGGGATTACTGATTTAGCCACATACAGAATCATATTATTAAGTTAATATTTAATGTTCTTCATCAGTGATGCTGTAATGGATGCATTCAACAAAAGCTCCCTCCAAAGTTCTTTTTAAAAAGTTCAATATTCGAAGCTCCATTACACGCATATTTTAGTCTGTATGTATTGCTGCATGTATGCTTTTATGCACTATATGCGGAGGCTTTCATCTTAATCCATTACACCAGACTGTTTCTGTCACATTATGCATCTGAAAATAGAGGCAGCATGTTTTAATGGTTTTGCCGAGCCTTACCCAGCTGCCCTCCATTCAGGCCCACAGTATACACCGCCTCTCTGGTCCACAGCGCTGTGTGGAACCTCCCTGCAGCTACTCCAATCACTGCCCTTCCTTTCAGCACTTTGGAGAACACCTGATAAAAACAGGGGATGTATGATGTGAAAGACTCAAATAAAAAAAAATGAACGAAGCATGATCTGAGTTTTTTGGTTTAAAAGATTGGGTGATTTTCCCACCTGTTTAGGAACATGTGCTGAGCCAGGAGGAGGAGTCAGGCCCAGCTGGTGGAAGGTGTTGAGACCAAACGTGTAAACATAGCCTTCCTCCGTCAGCACCACTGTGTGGTCTTTAGCTGCTGCCACCTGGGAGCAGTGGTGGGACATCAGACCCTCCACCATGCGAGGAACCTAAAAACAAAAAGAAAAAATATACAAGAAAAAACATTTAAAAAATAAATTAAGAAATTTAAAAAAATAATAAATAAATAAAAATCACAGAAATGTCTGCATTTTTTCCCCCAAGGTCATTATGTATTTGCATAAAGACCACCTTTAAAAGTATTCACACCCCTTAAAATGTTCACATTTTGTCACATTACAACAACAAACCTCAGATATCGTATAGATATTTGTTGTGATAGACCAACACAGAGCATCGTATAACAGTGAACTAGAGGGAAAAGAATAATTTTTTATAAAATTTATGAAAAGTGTGCCCTGTATTTGTTTTCAGCCCCTGAGGCAACACTTAGGAGAACAACCACCTGTTCTAATTACCACTGTAAGTTGTTCTAAGTGTGCCTCTACCGTGTTTGCATATATAGAGACTGAAATTCAGGCTCAACCTCAGTCAGATTGGATGGAGAGAATAGTTAAAAAGCAATTACTAAATCTTTTCACTTGGATTTAGGTTTTTGAACAGACCAGTGTGACACACATGGTTTAATATAAATCATTTAACTGAATCTCTGGCTGCATGTTAAGGGTCATTGTCCCGTTGTAAGGTCTCAAATTATTTGCATCGCAGACAGCTTTTCTTCCTGTTTTGCCCTGCATTTATCTCCACCAATCCTCCTATTAACTCTGACCAGCTTTTATGTCCCTGCTGAAGAAAAGCATTCCCACAGCATGATGCTGCCACCACCATGCTTTAAATGGGGATGGTGAGTTTAGGGTGATGTGCAGTGTTAGTTTTATACTACAAGTGGAGTTCTGCATGTAGGCTAAAAGTTTACATTTTGGTCTGACCATCATGTTTGCCGTGTTCCCTATATAGCCTTTGGAAGTTAAATGACTTCTAATAGCTTTCTTTCAACAATGACATTCTTCTCGACATTCTTCCATAAAGGACTTATTTGAGCTCTCCATGAGTTACCCTGGGCCTTAAGATGTTTAAAACTTGGGATATTGTTGCTGAACAAACCCCAGCTTTAAACTTCGAAACAACCTTATCCCTGATCTGTCTGCAGTGTTCCTTAATCTTGATAAACCCTTTGAATTTCGCCACTGAGGGACAAATATAAAGGGATTATTTTACTCTTCTATTCTAACAGACGTCTGAAGCCTTCTCAGAACAGCTGGAATTATACAATGGTTAAAAAACAGAGGACTGGACTCAATTTACTTAGAAGGCAACATCTAAAGGTAATTGATGGCAATGGATTTTATTTAGGAAGATCAGAGAGAAGGAGGTTGAATAAAAATGCCCTCCACATTTGTCAGATATGGAAACAATGTATCTTTTTCTTTCCAACTAAAATTAGGCACTACCTTATTTTTGTCTATTAAATAAAATCCCAATAAAATACATTCAAACTCAATGAATGGGAATACTTTTGCAAGGCACTGTACGTATAGGAGTATCATAACTAAGTAATGAGTGGTATTGATAAATGCAGCTTCACACCAGTACTGTGTGCCTCTTCCAAGTCGATTGTGGTTACCAAACGGCTTTTTTAATAACTTCAGAGCAAAAGCCCGGGTTCAGTTACTGTGGTGACCTAATGATACGGAGCATAAATTAGAGTCAAGACTTCCTTCATATTGTGCCTCAACTTCTAAGGAATCTTAGAAGCTCAAAACAAAAACACAAATTTTACAAAAAAAATCTAGATCTACACCTTCCTTATGTGCTTAAAAGACAAGCAGTGACTGAGCAGAATAGGCTTTGCCTTGTAGTTATGGACACTGCTGAGTCATAAAGAACTAATGCAGTTACAATAAAATGACAGCAAAATGAAACATAACTCACCAGATAGGTCTGTTCATCTCCATGACCAAGTCTTCCACCTTGTCCATGTCCACAGGTAAACACCTGGCCTTTCTGCGACAGGAACACAGAGTGGAACTTACACAGCACCACCTACCGGGAGAAGGACAATTAACACATAATTATGATTTTCCATTGTTTCTTTTAGTTTTAACAAGCAATATTCTGAATGACCGGGTTGTACCGGGAAAGACTTAGAACTTTGACCTCACAGCTGAGGCAGTGATGCATCCCCCTCCATGATATTCAGCCAAGCTCTCTTGTAGCAACATTAAAACACTAAGCCAATAAAAGGCCAGGGCACAAATGGAAAAGCAAACATCATTATTAATACATTGTGCCCTCAGGCCTTCAATAGACCACAGAGATGTTTCCTGAAGAATCTCATTGATGTGGACACTCACACACATGCATGCACATCAGTGTAGCTCATTTAATTAAAAGCATGTCATTGTGGAATTAATATTTAACCTCTAGCACCTGCTCGATTAGGTTAGGAAGACAAAGCCTACACTCAGTGTCGCCAGGTCATTGCGTGGTCATGATATCGGATCTGCCCGACCCACGCCGATATCATGAAATTACTTTGCAGGTCAGGAATAAGGAAAAAACCTTCACAAAAGGTTTCTTCTGTATGAAAAGGGACATAAAAACAGCTAAAGCTTAATTATTTATTTAATTCACAAAAGGCAAAACTCATAACTAATAAAACTGGCTCCTGTTGTGCATAAATACCAGTTTAAGAGATTAGAATGGAGCTCTGAGAGCCATGTTTTACACAAGGTTACCCCAAACATCTCAAGTCAGAATACTTTTCTTTTCTATACTCACATTTCTAAAATATCTTCCCTGAGTTTTTAAACCAGTCTGGATTTTTGCAAGCACAGTATTTAACTCGAAACACTTCCACAAATCCTGAAACAAGAGAAGTTAAAAGATTGTTTCTGGTAAAGAGCCATTTCACTGCGTTATACGCATCTAGACCAGCTTCCAGCAGCTCCATTTCAAAATACATAACACCATTAGACCTGTCGAATCAGGCGTGGATTAACCTACTGCACAATTTATTTTTTGTATTTTTGTAAAATTTTTCTGTTTTCCACATTATCTGTGAGATGGAAATGGCGCTATGACAAGATATCTCCCTAAAAGGTCTAAATTACGTGTTCTCCAAAGCACAATTTCTCAGCTTGGCAGTTTAAGACATTTCTTTAGATTTTTTATAAAACACAGCGCAAGAATTAGATATCTAGAAAGTATTGTAAAATGGTACTCTCTGGAAGTGTACATTTATCAGTATGATCTTAGTAAATAATTAAAAAAAAAATTGTATACTGATAAAAAACGCTTAGGACAGACTATGAAATGTTCTGCCCAATCTCACCCATGATCCCAGTTGGGCATAGACTACACCAGTCTGAAGCAGTAGTGGATGGTCAGTCAGGACAGAAATCTGCTAGCTTGTTAGGGTGTATAGAGAGTCTGGAAGTGTTTGAGGGGCAACAGAACCGACCTCAGTCACAGTCAAACATTGGGATTTTCTTAAGTCAAATTTTACGCAGTCAGGAAGAATTAACTCGTTAACGATCCGAATGCTGTTTGTTGAACACTAGAACCACCAAGTGGCTACTTTGATTCCTTGAGCATTTTCCTCCTTCCATAAATTACTTAGATTTAGCTATTAGAGACTCACATTTTACTGACCTACAAAATAAATATTTTACATTTTGGTTTACTGATTAAATAAATCGTTTATTTTGCCTCATCAGGTACAGTTATAAAGTGTTTGATCCAAAGTCTTCCAGTCATCACCACTCTTAGCAATACCACCAAATCTTTTCCATCTCTGCAAAGAAAGTTGTGCAGCTTAAAATGTAAAACTCAAAATTCAGATTTTCGTCTTTTACAAAAATCAAACATTTCTTAAACTACAAATTTCTTTTCTCAAACTTATTCAGTTCTGGACACCAACAAAAGCAATCGCCACACGTTTCTAGCCTGTTAAAGACAGCATAGATACCCTGGTACACAGACAGCCTGGTCAGCACGGCCTTACTGCTTCTGATTACAGTACGACTCAAATCTACCATGTCATAAACTAAGATCAGACAAGAGAAAACAGTCCACACAGCACATTTAAAATGTCCTATTCAACTAGAGGATATGTCTGTGGTTTGCTAGCTATCTCAAAAAAAAGCATTACAACTTTCCAAAAATGCTCTAGAGTTCCAGTTATTGCAAATTCAAAAGACAGCTATGAGTCAAGGGAAAAAAACCTGCTGATGAACTTTAAGGAGAAGGTTATGTAATGTAGGCCTCACAGGAGGGGAGTGGTTATCTGCTTTGCCTCAATTGCACTTATCTCTGCAGCACAAGTGCCTTTTTTTAAAAACACTGATGTAACATTTTTTGGCAAAGTCTTTATAAATAAGGTGTTATAGAAGCCATTTTCAGTGCAGTCTGCAGGAAGTGATGACTCCATCTCTCCTGAGGGATGACACAACAAGAGTGCGCTGTCTTCTTACCTGCTTGATGTAAACTCCAGTCCTGGCAAACACGTCCACAAGCTCAGGGTGCTGTCGGCTCTCCTGGTTGCCGTGGCCCAGACTAAAATTAGTATTGTTTCCCCACATGTACACTTCTGTTGGGTCTGCATTAAAAGAAAAACACTATGAGAAGAAGAGCCACAACACTGTCTCTAAATGAGGGTTTATTAAACTATTAAAAAAGGAGTCAAATGTGTGTATAAAAATTATTACACCTTAGTTCCTTTAGACAGAAAGAACAATTTATTGTTCAAAAATACAAAACCGGACTAAGCAGAAGGTCTGATTACCCCCCACCCTCACATAGGTTTCATCTTTCAGATGTTCTTACCTGTATTTCTGAAGAGAACATGTGCTGGTCTGTCTTTCATTGTCAGGTCCAGGACAGAGAGACCCTCCTTGTCATGAGCAGACAAAAGTCCACCATGCTGCACATGAACCAAAAAACAAATGTGAACAAATTACCCTATTCACCTTTGTAGAACGTTGTCCAACAAAACTAATTTTGTCTGTTACATCATCATCATGTGGATTCATTTCATTAGTTCTTTCACTTTCAGTTAACTTCATAATGTTTTATATTTTGTCCTTTTATCACCAACTTATTGTTATTTTATGTGATAGTCCAGCACAAAGTATCGCAAAAATAAGAGGAGGAAAATCATACATGGTTGCCATTTCTTTCACAAATAAAGTTCTAAAGAGTCCGCCATGCATTTGTTCTCACCACCCTGAGTCGATGCTTTGCAGAACCACCTTGTTCTGCATCTACAGCTGCAAGTCTTTGAGATATGTCTCTACCAGATATGCAGACCTGGAGACTGAACTATAATTTTTAAGTCTTACCACAGATTCCAAATCAGATTCATATCCAGACTTTGACTAGGCAATTCTAACATGAATATGATTTAATCAATGACCTTTGAAGGTTTGGACTTAGATTTAGGGTTGCTGTCCTGCTGTAGGGTGAACTGTGTTCACCATGGTTTAACTGTGTTAAACCATGGTGAAAAACCATGGTTTAACTATATTTAGAGGGGTGTTGAGTGTAGCTGCTTGTCTGGTTAATCCTCTCCTTGCCCTGCCTACCATTTTAGCTGGACAGCAATGACTTGGTAGGTTTTCAGTCCAGTCATACTTTAATTTCATATGACTGATTGAACAGAGCGCTTTGGAATCTCCAAACATTTTGAAAACCATGCATCATTTTCCTTTCACTAAAGAATGATTCACTACTTTGTGTTCACCCATCACATAAAATACATTGAAGTTTATGGTTACAGCAATGCAAAACGTGAGGTACAGATACTTCTGCAAGGAACTGTATGTATCTTTGTTTAAAAAACAAAACAAAAAAATCGGCATTGTTGTTAAGGATCAATTAACACGTACCTTGACTAATGGTACGAGACAGTGGATCTGTCCATAGAAGGCACTGCGGTGCAGGGCATTCCAGCCAGATTCTTTATCCTTCAACATCAGATCAGCCCCTTTCGTGTCCAGCAGCCACTCTAGCAGGGCCTTCTTTCCCAGAGAGGCCGCAAGGTGAAGGGCTGTGCGACCGAAGGCATCCCGCAAACTGGTTCCATTGTGGCAGTGTAAAGTCAGGAATGCCCGGAGCTTCCCTTCGGAGCCGCTAGTTAGGGCAGCAACAACCTGGTCTGCGTGTTGCTGGGACCGGCATTTTGGGGTGCAGTCTGGAGGTGCCAGACTCATCCTGGCCTCTTCAAAGTCCTCACTGAAGTCTGTTGCACTTCTGTCACAGAGTCCTTCTGACAGCCCACCACCCACAGTTGTAAACAATCTCAAAAACTTGTGGATGCGTTGTAACAAACCAATAACACTGCAGCTTAATTTGCGCGGAGCAAAAAATCTCCTCGAGAAAAGTAAAGTATTCAAAAATGGTCGAGTTGGTTTGGAGTGCTAGAATTGTGCTTGTGTTGAGGTTCCACCGCACCCTAGCGACCCCAGAGCCTTTTCCTGACTTGCCTCAGTCCACCATCTCGGCCAAGTACTGAACACAGACTAAGCTGCTTGCAGCATATAACGGCATCATGAATTAAATAAATACAAAAATCAACATATGTTTCATACAAAATTGTACATCTCAAGATTTGCAAAAATAGGTTTTCTATCCAACCATTTACAAAAGGCAACAATTTCAAAAACCCTGACCTTCATGTACAGCAGCCCAACCATCCAATTTGAGGGGAAAGGCCACCTTTCCCCCCAAAAAAACTCACGCTTTTGTTTTTAAAACTCCATAATTGTAGGATGTACCTGAGGAGAAGAATTAGGTTATTACAAAAATAGCATTTATTAATGCAAGGTTGTGTGTGAGAACAATGTGTGCAGTAATGCTGCTTCTTTTTTTGCTGCATCCTTAACACCAGTAGGTCTTTCTCGTAAGGCATTTAGTGTAACAGAGTAAGATGCTTGAACATAATGGGTAGTAGGGATGTCAAAATGACTCAGGTAATAACAACATGGACTTAATTATAAACTTTAAAAGTTTAGATCTGCTAAGTATGATAGGGAGTTATGTTAGCACAATTTCAGCATTATGTAACAGGCTAAATTAGCCGTCTATCATTAAGTTTAAGGTTTGCCATCTTGTCACAACTTCTAAATGCTCCTACACTAGATTCCACGTAAAGGAAACTCAACTTAAAAAGGTTTTTATTGAATATAAAATGAGAAATGTTTGCCGCAACCTAACTAGCTATCCACTCATTGCACAAGCTAACGTTTTGCTGTTAGCTTATATAGCTCAAAATGTTTCAGATTGTTGTCCAGTTTAAAATGTAGAAGCAAACTGGACAACCATTCAGAAAAAAACACCCCTAAGGGTCTGTACCGTTCTCCTTGTTAACATTTATCATCTAATAGCACTGCTGCGTTAGCTTGCTTTAGGGGAACATTGCTAGCTAGCCTGAAGATGCTACTGCGGTAAAAAAAAGAAAGTTTAAAATTCGTCTTCTCTTACCTTCCGCTAGATGAAGAAAAAAGAGAACACTGAGAAAGTAACTTTAGCGACGTACATCCAGTGTGTCATAATTGCAAATTTAAATTAAACTTTAATGGCTTTTTATATGTGGTTAATTTTGACAGGGCTTAAATCCTGCAGGTTAGCGAACAACACTCACTTAATACCGAGCCTTCTGATTGGTCAAAACGGATACACCCTAATCTCTAATTGGTTCCTTTTTAGGGCACGTGAACGACGTCAGGGATGCTGTTACTAGATGATGTCATATGACGTTTTTGTTTTCTAAATCTTGTGTATTCAAAATATGTAAAAAAATTAGATTACTCTTCTAGACTTTTAAGAAGAATTGGGTTTATTTTCTAAAAAAGACAGCTATGATGAATGATTACTGCAAAGGAGGACTTCATATAATAGATTTTACTACAATAAAGAACACTTCCAAAGTTAACTGGCTAAGATTGTTTTCTTCTCTTCATTGCAGTTTGTTTTTTCCTAGTAAGTGACCTTGATTTTCCTTTAGTGTTTGAGTGTAATCTAATGATTACCCTTTAAAGGTGACTTTATTTAAGAAAAAAATGCTGTGCATGCATGATCAATCGGTTATAAACACAAGTTGGTTATAACACAACTTTCGCCCACATAGGTGTTTTATGTGAAATAACATATAAAGATGCATGTCAGTAAATTGGAATATCACCAAACAGTTAATTTATTTCAGCAGTTTGAGTGAGTTAATTCACAGCTTGAAATTCAGAAAGGTGTTAAGTATTTATAATTGTTACTTTTAATGCTTAATGCTTAAAGCTATAAAAAAAATCTAATTCTCTTAAAATTAGATTATTACATAAAGCAAATTAAAAAATTAACTGAAATGTTATGACCATGGAGTGGCTTACACAATCATGGAGAAGACTGCAGTCACAAAAGATCATCGCTAAAGAAGTTGGAGGTTTCCCTTAATTCTGTGTGTATATATTCTCATAACACCCCTCCCCAATTTCTCTTTTCTTGTATGCAGGCATATAAAAGGAAAGTTAAGTAGAAGGAAAATGTATGGACAAAGACGGTAGACAAAGGTGCGGAAGGCTCAGGGATAACTGCGAAAAAAAGACTAGATTGTTGCTGAGAGATCCAAAGTTTTTATGTGGTTAATCAGTTTAATATCCTATTCAAATTATTTAACATTAAATCAGAGGCAA
Source organism: Crenichthys baileyi (assembly GCA_036173005.1). Classification (NCBI taxonomy): domain Eukaryota; kingdom Metazoa; phylum Chordata; class Actinopteri; order Cyprinodontiformes; family Goodeidae; genus Crenichthys; species Crenichthys baileyi. The sequence goes on from JAHHUM010001749.1 coordinate 312,824, forward strand.
CCTTTTATCAAGAATTCAGTCAGTCATTTTCTACCGCTTATTCCATAGTGGGTCGCGGGGAAGCTGGTGTCTATCTCCCGCAGTCTATGGGCGAGAGGCGGGGTACACCCTGGACAGGTCGCCAGTCCATCGCAGGGCAACACACAAGCAACCATGCACACACGCATTCATACACTTAAGGCCGTGTATATTGACCCTGTGGAGCTCCCAACAGACAGTTCTGGTGGAAACAATAGAGCTGAGGTGCACATTTAATTCTGCCGTGATTTGGGCAGCCGTGGTTTTATGTTTTTTGGATACAATCCGGGTTAGCACCCGAACATCTCTTTCAGACAGCTTCCTCTTGCGTCCACAGTTAATCCTGTTGGATGTGGTTTGTCCTTCTTGGTGGTATGCTGACATTACCCTGGATACCGTGGCTCTTGATAAATCACAAAGACTTGCTGTCTTGGTCACAGATGCGCCAGCAAGACGTGCACCAACACTTTGTCCTCTTTTGAACTCTGGTATGTCACCCATAATGTTGTGTGCATTTCAATATTTTGAGCAAAACTGTGCTCTTATCCTGCTAATTGAACCTTCACACTCTGCTCTTACTGGTGCAATGTGCAATCAATGAAGACTGGCTACCAGGCTGGTCCAATTTAGCCATGAAACCTCCCACACTAAAATGACAGGTGTTTCAGTTTCATTGTCCAACCCCTGTATGTCTTACCTCCCTTATTCCTTTGCTTGCTTCTATTTCTTATTTCTCACCTTTTTTCATTTGTATAAAATATTTTTGTAAGAATTTTATTAAAACAATCCTATATGCTATCACATGGAAAATGTTATAAAATTTAAGATATAGTGATGCTGCAGAGGGTAAACCTTACTGTTAATTATCTGTAGAACAATACATTACCTTGTTTCATTTGGAATCAGTTTTTGTGCTTACAATATACAACGCCTGTTGAAGTATTTGCTTTTAAAGTAGAGGATGATTTTTTGTTTTTGAAAAGAGAAATCCTTCGAGCACGCCTGCCTTAGTGTAAACAGGAGATGTGAGTGTCATCATTTAAGCTACTCAGGCCAACAGACGTTGACCAGGATATCAGTTTCAGCCACAATCCAGGTGTGATGGAATTACTCAGATGCTTGTCCCATTGACCCACAGCTAAGAATATGAGAGGGGCCAGACAAAGGTAAAAAGCTAGCGTTACACAACATGGATCAACATCAGGGGCTTCCAAATTTGACATATGGAAGAGCAGGCCCTCCTTCAGAATTCAAGCACAAATCCATTCACAGTTTGTTTCTTCTTAGTGGTATAATCCTGCATAATCCAATGGACATTTATTCCAAAATGCATGCAGGGTTTTTACAGGTGATATGTGTAACAAATCGGTACTGTTTTTGAGAGTGTTTGCTGAAATATTGTCATTGAGCCAGTACTGCAAAGAGTGGGACTGAATTTTATATTTTCAGTAAACATTGCTTGTCAGCATTCAGCTATATCAGTAATAATCTCTCTTGTAACATTTTTAAGTATGAACGGGTTCATCAAACTGTTCTATTGGTACCTTTGTTGGTACCTGAATTGCCTTTAGTGGTACTGGAAAGACATTTTGGCATCAATCCTTTGCAAAGCAAATACACAGAAATGAACTGTGATGTAACACTAATAGACACCAACAGATACAAGGCTGAGTTGCTCAAGCAGCTAAGAGCTTCCAGTACAAAATGGAGCAGATGACAGTGACCCAGGAACAATTGCTGGTGGCTACTTGTGCTCCATATGTTCCATTTATCTACTGAAATTTGAACTTGGATCTGGGAAAGACATTAAATCCAATTTAATCATGTTCTAGTTTCAAGTCTGAAAATCAGTGGGATTTGCTGATTGATATGTTAACCAGGATAACTGGTGTTAACAAAATTAGATAAAAATAAAGTTTCTCTTTCAAGGAAGCTATTAACTTATGATTGTGTAAAAGATTTAATCAGATCCAAATTATCAGAAGTGCAAATAAAAAAAATCTAATGGTGGCTATCACTAAGTTTTACATAGATGTAAGCCATGTTGGATGTAAAGGTCATGTTGGTGAGAAACCTTTGACTTTTCCTTTGACCACTCAAGACTGTGGAGATGATGGTGGACTTTCGGAGAACACCACCCCAACATAACCCTCTTACCATCCTCAACAACACTCTGTCTGCTGTAGACCACTTTCGGTTCCTAGGAACCACCGTTTCTCAAAACCTGAGATGGTCCTCACACATAGATAATGTTCGGAAGAAGGCCAGCAGAAACTGTACTTCCTGAGGCAACTCAAGAAGTACAACCTTCCACAGGAGCTGCTGGTCATCTTCTACGTGGCCATAATTCAGTCTGTCCTGTCTTCGTCCACCTCAGTGTGGTTTGGCTCATCCACAAAACAGGACAGGTCCAGACTGCAACGAACAATCAGGTCTGCAGAGAGAATCATCAGGGCTGACCTTCTCTCCATCCAGGACTCATACAGGTCTAGGGCCAGGTAAAAGGCAACTAAAATCTCTGCAGACTCCACACACCCTGCATATAAAATGTTTAGGCTTTTACCTTCAGGTCGGCGCTACAGAGCTCTGTCTGCTAAAACCAGCCGCCACAGAGAGAGTTTCTTCCCCCAGGCTGTTTCTCTGATGAACACCTGAGAGTCAGAGTTCAAGAACAACACCATGCATACTTGGACTGATCTCACATTATATTCTGTTGTAAATTCAATTGTGTATATTTGTACATTTAAAAAGATATTGTTTATTATTGAGAGCAAAGTGTACAGGAGTCAAATTCCTTGTTTGTCTGTACAAACTTGGCAATAAAGCTGATTCTGATTCTGATTAAAACGACAAATTCCGGTAATTTCTGATGATTATTTCAAACTTGAAACTCTTCATATGTACAAAATGATTAAAGCACCTCCTGAGACAGGTAGCACTGGTGGCACTTAAACTGGGTTTATAGTTACTCAGAATAATTATTGGCATTAATTATTTGCAAATAAAATGACTTAATTTTGATGTAGCATTAATAAGCACCAACAGCTAAAAGTTGAGTTGCTCAATTGATCTTAGCATCAAACAGAAGAGTAGAAGGAGAAGAAGAGTGGAAAAAACTGAGAACTCACAAAGTGAAGTGAATAACAGTGAACCAGGAACCAGTGCTGGTGGCTGCTAATTTACGTCTGACATCAGTTCTTGGATTTGGGAATGACCTCAACTGCAATTTAACTGTTTTCCGGTTGCAAGTTTGAAAACCAGTGGGATTTGGCTGTTGATATGGTAAGTAATCCGTCTTACTACTGTTAGTTAAACACGGCAATAAGAAATGTATTCCTTTGTATTTTCTACTTTCAAAACTGTAACAATATATTTACTAAATTATATTGTTCACTTTACTATGTGTGTTAAAGATTTAGGAAGAGGCAAAATAAGCAGTTTTTTCTTTTTACAGCAATTCTTAGGTTAAAAACCGAACTCAGGCCTCTAATCTTAAATCAACCCAGGGTTTGATTGGGTTAGTAAAATATTCCAACCTAGTTTGTTTTAACCCAGCAGTTTTTTTACAGTGTACCCCCCCCTACCCCAGCCCAGCCCAGCATCTACAGCCCAGAGCCCGAGAGGAAAGCCAAGATTAACCGTTTCAAATAAACAGCAGTTTATACGAATACTCAAATGTGACAATACTAGTGAATCAGATGATTAATGTTTTCTTAACAGCTTTTTGGCTTTTTGCTTCCTTCAGGGGGGTCTTTGGGTTTATTAAAAGGGGTTTCTGTTGAGCTCCACGAACTGTTTCTGCCCTTTTTAACCTGAATGGTTTTACAGAGGCGACAGGAGGGGAAAGGTGTCGTTTGTAGAAGGAAGACTCGTTAGAAAGTAGCTACTCAATTGGGTGTTAGAGCTGAATAAAGCTCCAGTTCCCCCCCTTCTGTTGTTGAGTAATGGTACACTCCCTCCTTGTGATGTAGTGCTGGCTCCTGCTGCTGGGCGGTCAGAAGGCTGGAAGTGCGCATGAGAGAGAGAGACTTATGTGTCTCCTCTGTCTGGAAGAAGGGTGGCTTTGTCTGGAAACCTGCTGCCAGTGAGTTTTAGGACCGTTTTTCATTCTGCGTTTGATTTCATTTGACCCTCCACCCCCTCATCCCCTGAGCCTGAAGGATTCTCACGCAGCTTTAAACAATAAAAGCAGATGTTTCAGACAACACTCGAAGAGGAGAGAGGAAGTTTTGCGTGTTTCATGAAAATGTAGACTCTTCTTATAAAAGGTTTTTTTCCGCGGCCAGTTATATGGAGGCGTTACTGGAAGCTGCTTTTAATCAGATTGAGGAGGAAAACTCTGCTAAAAAACTTTGTTCCAAGCGGGAAGACAAGGCGGTGACTTGCTGAAAAGCAGTTTTTTCTCCTGCGCACACTGATTTGTGCGCCTCCCAACATGCGCCCGCACCAGTACCCAGGGAGACCTCACAAGTCCGGTATGGCGAGCCTGCTTCTCCTCCTCATGCTCGCCTTGTCCTGCCGCTGCTGTCCGGACAAATGCATGTGCTCCTTAGGAACTGTAAAATGCCAAAACCAGGACTTGGATGCGATTCCACATTCCTTACCGGCCAATACCAAAACCCTGTTCGTCACAGGAAACAACATCTTCCAAATAAGCAAGGCCTCTTTCCCAACCCGTCTGGAAAACCTAACAGATCTTTATCTGAGTGGCAATGGGATGGAGCATGTGGATGCAGGCGCATTTAAAAACCTGCCAAACCTCGCACTGCTGGACCTGAGTAACAACAGAATGAAGAATTTTAGTGACCAAGCTTTCCCTGACGATAATAAACTGAAGTTCCTAAACCTCAGCAGGTCTTTTCACAGTCATTCCTTCACAGACACAGTCCTTGATTTTTTTCTCCATGCAAAGCTCCTGCAGCTCACCTCCCTGGATCTGTCTAACAACAACCTGCTCGTTCTGCCGGACAGCATCTTCACAGACCTCTCCAGTCTGGGCATCCTCAACCTCCGTAACAGCTCCCTCATCACAATCCAGAACGGGACCCTGCCACTGCTGCATGACCTCGACCTGAGGGACAACGACCTCAAGGATCTGCCGCCCACCATGATGGCAGAGTTCAGCCTCAACCCCAGCCTCCGCATCCAGCTGGTGGGGAACCCCTGGCGCTGCAACTGCTTCATAGAAGACCTGCTGGTGTGGCTGAAGAACTCCACCCAGGTGATAGACTCGTACAACCTGACCTGCGCAGATCCCGAGGCCATGAGGCACCAGCCCCTTCTGCAGGTGCAGCTGTCCCAGCTGAAGTGTTCGAGCGACATGGAGGGAGTCCTGGAGACGTCGTACGTTTTCCTCGGGCTGGTGCTGGCCCTAATCGGCGTCATATTCCTGCTGGTGCTCTACTTGAACAGAAAAGGCATCAAGCGATGGATGTACAACATCCGGGATGCCTGCAGGGACCACTTGGAGGGGTACCATTATCGGTATGAGATAAACTCTGACCCGCGTTTGGCCAACCTGAGCATCAACTCGGACATGTGAGGGAGGACAAATATGGGGAGAGGGGCACTGTCATTGACTCTGCAATAATGCATTAAATGCCTTTATGCTATTAAACTTTGCATGAAAGTCTTCCTTCTTTTCCCCCAAAACCCCACAATGATGCCATTCAGATGCTGCCTCTGTTAACGCTTCTGATCGACCCCTTTTGCAGCCTCTGCCGCATGTCCAGCACAAATATTTGGCAGCTGTCATGCCAACTGCGTTTTCCTCTCCATTACATTGCATGGACGATGAATTGAGGCAATTTTGTAAAATAAATATCTGCACATTGTATTTTTACTTACCTTTTAAGGATAACTGAAAGGAGTGCTGCAACTACTACCTGTTATTTGCATCCTTTACAATATGACTCTTTAAAAGAGAAATGTTATACTGCCTGAGTTTGTTCTTTTTTAGTATGCAAAGATGTGACATGCAGTACAGACTATTCCTTTTTGACTGATTATAAAACAGATAGCATACTGTTTGAATTTAGTAGACTTATGTGATGGCTCATTTCTTCTGTAAGGGTATTTAGCTAAATAAAAAGCATCTGGATTGCTGGTATGTGTGTGAAATGAAGGCCTTTAATCAGAAGCCTGAAAAGAATGTGATCTGCAGGCTTTGAAGGAGGAGTTTGGGGGGGGTAGTCACGCTCATTCCTGAGGCACGAATCACATGCTGAGCGCTGAATCTTACCTCCACAAACTGTCAACAAGTTCAGCAACGGGTAAAATGTGTGACACTTTTATCTCCACGGTAACAGTTTTAGGTACAAATTTTAATTAACGAACAAGTTGCAGCATCACTGAGTTGTAGTCGAAACTGTCAGCCTGAACAGAGGACCTTCTCTCTGGAGGATTTAAATGAGCTTCTACCTGGATGTCCATAGGTGATGAAAGTAGCCAGTTGTTCTCTCCCATTCAATTTGCTTCCTGTAGCGAGAATCCAAAAAAAAAATCTTTGCTTTCAGCAAATCCCTCCAGAATAATATGTATAATATCCGAGCTGCTGCCAGTTTGCACATTTCACAGAAATCTGATTTTAGTGATTAAATGCCGGTGTGTACTTTCAAAATGGTTGGTTACAGAAAAGAGTTGTGTGGCATTCTGTGGCACATGCAAATGAAGGCAAAACTGAAGTCGAGGTTCTTGAGGGGCTCACAGTGGTAATAATAAAATCAGCTCAAGCCACTTGGCATTTTCATGTCACACTGTTTTAGGGGAATGAGCCTGCGTGAGGAAGAAAAAAAGTGTCTCCTATTAGTGTTTCTACCCAACTGTCAGAGGCTGTTTCATGCTGCCCAGTGTAGTGGGGATTAATAATTAATGTGTGGTATTCCTTTGAAGGGTAGGCCATGCATGTTGCTCTCTAGCACTCCTAATTAATGATGTTTGTTGTGTCTCCGCACAGGAAGGACTGTGAACTTCCTTGGCCTTTTTGCATAGGGCATGAACATAATAATGGCCGTCCTCCCATCTTCCTTTTTCTCTCTGTCATAAACCCACAGCGTCTTCTGCAACTGGCCTCACACTGCCTGCAGCTGCATGTAATATGCCTTACAACTGGGCAGCCCAGATTTCCCTACTCTGTTGGCAACATCTGTGTCTGCCGGCAACACAATCTGGCATCATTTGTACATCAGTGTGCTTTCACAGTTATACAATGTAGATTTTATTTGAAGTTTTTACAGTTTTCCGATGTGTCTGACGAGGGGCAGCCCAAGATTATATGAAGCCTCAAGCTAAATTTGATTTTAGGGCCCCACTACCAGTTCAGCCCATCGCATACCAGCCGCTCTAATGCCAATAATACCTTTTTAAATTGTCCAAACCAAAATTGTCACAGAATGTGATTTGCTTGACCTTAATAGCAGAAAATAAGGAGTTGAAGTTGCTCTGACTTGTTAGCCTTGCACTTAAATCATGATGTGTCAGTTTAATATTTGTTTTAGTTAAATATGTCATTAAATTATGGAGATAAATAGTCTCAAATCTTACTGGTAATTTAAATAAATTGTATAATATCATACATGTTTGTATTACACTGTATTTCTATTTGTTTTGGTTCTGATTCTTATTTTGGCACAGTGACTCTCAATATGAGAGATTAAATTCTATCACCTGTGACTTCCTACTGGTAGATCACACTTATTGAACTCATAACCACATTAAATTGTCGGTTGTTAAATACAAATATCACCGTGGTGGTTACAAATCAATACATATTCCACATGATTTTTTTACAAAATCTTAGTGAAATAAATTTTTTTTTTAAACAAAGAATAGTACCCTTTCTCGCAAAAAAAGAAACATATCACTGTGCCCTCAGCCAAGGCACCTAACGACATGCATGCTTTTTTTGGTTTGACATAAGTTCAGTCAGTCTACTTTCTATTCATAAACCTCAAAATGAATTTAAAAGAAATCTCATTCTTTATAAAAATGGCTACAAATTAAAAGTTTTGAGATCCACATGCTGTGTGAAAAGTCAAGTGCTATAATGGGGGCCCCCCGCCGGCCTAGTGGTGCTAACCAGCAGCTTAGTTGGCTTTGCCTTGGGCCGGCTCTGTGATTCCCACATTAGAAAGAGAAGGGCTCTCTGTCCGGTGACACTTTGTGGGCTTTTTAACAAAAACGTTAGCTGTCGCACCTTCAGTTTTTTTTATTTTTTTATTTTTTTTTACCGTGTCCTGTCTGGCAGAGTAGCGCTCGGAATTGTTGTCTGAGTGCCAAGAAATTGCCCAGCAGATTTACTTTCACAAGCGGAGCATCACAGCTATTGCTTTAAAGCTCTGCTTGATATTTATAAAATACACTTTATTATAAACTTCTTTGGGAATATTTCAATTGTTACGGACACAGAGACTGAAATGAAAAGGAAAACAGAAGCTTGACAAAGAGAGAGATGGGGCAAAAGGGAAGAAGGGGAAAAAGGAGGAGAGAGTGGAGGAGGGAAAGAAGGATGAATAGAATAAAAGATTATACCCTGCTTGCTTATACACAAATTAGCACACAGGATTTATGAATGTAAAATGTACTTAGTGAGAAGTGCAGCCCAATATACAGGGGTTGGACAATGAAACTGAAACACCTGGTTTTAGACCACAATAATTTATTAGTATGGTGTAGGGCCTCCTTTTGCGGCCAATACAGCGTCAATTCGTCTTGGGAATTACATATACAAGTCCTGCACAGTGGTCAGAGGGTTTTTTAAGCCTTTTCTTCTTGCAGGATAGTGGCAGGTCACTACGTGATACTGGTGGAGAAAACGTTTCCTGACTCGCTCCCCCAAAAAACACCCCAAAGTGGCCCCAATAATATTTAGATCTGGTGACTGTGCAGGCCATGGGAGATGTTCAACTTCACTTTCATGTTCATCAAACCAATCTTTCACCAGTCTTGCTGTGTGTATTGGTGCATTGTCATCCTGATACACGGCACCGCCTTCAGGATACAATGTTTGAACCATTGGATGCACATGGTCCTCAAGAATGGTTCGGTAGTCCTTGGCAGTGACACGCCCATCTAGCACAAGTATTGGGCCAAGGGAATGCCATGATATGGCAGCACAAACCATCACTGATCCACCCCCATGCTTCACTCTGGGCATGCAACAGTCTGGGGGATGTGGGGAAAACAGTAAAGGTGGACTCATCAGAGAACAATACATGTTTCACATTGTCCACAGCCGAAGATTTGTGCTCCTTGCACCATTGAAACCGACGTTTGGCATTGGCATGAGTGACCAAAGGTTTGGCTATAGCAGCCCGGCCGTATATATTGACCCTGTGGAGCTCCCGACGGGCAGTTCTGGTGGAAACAGGAGAGTTGAGGTGCACATTTAATTCTGCCGTGATTTGGGCAGCCGTGGTTTTATGTTTTTTTGGATACAATCCGGGTTAGCCCCCCGAACATCCCTTTCAGACAGCTTCCTCTTGAGTCCACAGTTAATCCTGTTGGATGTGGTTCGTCCTTTTGGTGGTATGCTGACATTACCCTGGATACCAGGGCTCTTGATACATCACAAAGACTTGCTGTCTTGGTCACAGATGCGCCAGCAAGACGTGCCAAACAATTTTTTCCTCTTTTGAACTCTGGTATGTCACCCATAATGTTGTGTGCATTTCAATATTTTGAGCAAAACTGTGCTCTTACCCTACTAATTGAACCTTCACACGCTGCTCTTACTGGTGCAATGTGCAATCAATGAAGACTGGCTACCAGGCTGGTCCAATTTAGCCATGAAACCTCCCACACTAAAATGACAGGTGTTTCAGTTTCATTGTCCAACCCCTGTAGATCATCTGTGTATCTATCAACACCTGTGTGGACGTGCTTTGTATACAAGGTTTCTCCACAAAAATATGCAATAGCGAGTTTGAGGACCCACCGACCTACCCGTGGTCCCCGGGCGGACATTGAGGAGATCCGAGCCACAGACATCCAAAGGCCCCCCAAAGCACAGAAACCCCAGAGAAGAGCAGTGGAGAGTCCCGGGGAGCCACCCAGCAGCGACAGTGCAGAAGCCCCAGGGAACCGCAGCGACGAGCCCACAGGCCCCGCCGGCAGCCGTCTACGCCCGAGTAGATTCAGCCATGGACCCAGAGACCCAAGACCCCGGGACACACCACCCCCAAGGCAGAGGCCCGACAGAGCCCAGGGGTCCAGGCCCCGGCAGGCAGCCACCGGGAGTGAGCCAGCACACACCAAAGCCCCCAACCACAAGTACACCAGCGGGCAGAGACTCCAACCACTGGCAGGCAGGGTGGCGGGGAGGAAATAGGCCTCCCATAATATGGGGGGGCCTAAGCTGATCCAGGAGAGGGAGCAGTCAAAGACCCAACCTGTCACAAAAAAAACAAAACAGGCACTCACAGTCACAGTCACCCACTCCCATCCTCCTCCACACACATAAAATCACTCACTCCCAACGTAGAGACAAACAACAATGGACGTCATACACTTACTCACACTCCCCATGCATACTCTATACTCCAGGGTCCGGGCGCCGGCAGCCCCTAGGGGCAACCAGCCCCCGGACCCAGGAGGTGGTCCCCTTCCCTCCTGGGGCAGAGACAGGCAGACAGGCCCAGACCCGGGCGGTCCCGGCCCGCCCAGAACCCAGTCCCCAACATCCCCCATCCACCTCCGGAGAGGGGGCTATGTACAAAAGAGGGGTCCACATGGCCCAAACCAGCCCGCCAACCAGAGCCGCCCCCAGGACGGAGCAGTCCCATCCCCTCAACGAGCTCCGATCCCGACTCCATGAGTCTCCCACCCCCAGTGAACCCCAACATGAGCCTCGCCACAGTGCCACCCCCAACAGGGACACCGATATCGAACACATACCCCCGAACCAAAACGCCACGAATAAACCCCCCCCCCCCCCCCCCCCCCCCCCCCCCCCCCCCCCCACCCCCCCCCCCCCCCCCCCCCACCACCACCACCACCACCACAGGGGCACACCCCAACAGGTGAACTCCATAGCCGAGAGGCCGATGAAGCCACACCCACCCAGCGCAAGCTCCACATACAGCCCCGCTCTAAGCACCCCGCTCCCCCACCACACAGCGTGCCGCAAGGCAAGGGCCCCGCGCAACACCACCCCCACCCACCGGCGCAACAGGGCGGACCCCGCCGAGCACCGCACCCACAACAGGACCCACGACCCCGCAGCATGACGCACCTTCAGTTTAACACTAACAGATGGTTCACTTGGGGATGAGCGAGGGAAGTGGCTTTTATTTGTCTCCACCTTCCTCGCGCCCTTTTACAGCTCTGCTGGTTAATTTGAGTTGTTAAAGAATCCCAAGACAAAGGGCGGTTATAGTAACATGGTTACGCTGGTTCCCTCATTATGGATTTTTAATTGTAGCAGGAACATTTTGAAAATATATGGCCCACTTCACATGCTCACATTATTCCCCAAAGTGAGGCCTCCTTACCTCTTAGTCCTAGGAGGGACATAAAGGTGCAGGCTGCTCTCAGCCGAATGTTTCCACAGAGACGGCCAGCAAGGAGGCCTTCTCTTCATCACCTGTTCTGCACATTCATATTAACAAGTGATTTTCATCCAGCCACGCCTCGAGCCACGCTCAGCAGAGCAGGTATAATTACAGAGAGAAAAAAAAGAGGTGAGAGAATGAATGGCTGAGGGGATGAGAGGTGGTGCTGGTGGGGGGTGGGGGGTGGGGGGGGGGGGGGGGGGAATTAAAATAAATGAGCGCCAGGAGAGCTCTCTGTTTTTCTGACTCGATCAGCCAACTCTTTCTGCCCTTCTAAACATGAGTCCCCAAACAGTTTGGATGTCTAAATAGCCACGCTATAGTTGAGTCACGATGTCAGCTGAGGTCCAGAAGAGAAGGTCGAGGGTCTCAGTCAGCTCCTCAGCTGTTGGGGTCAGCGCCTAATAAAGGCTAAAGATTTCCAGACAGGAGCAGGACTGAAATCGATTTTGGTTGGTACACAGACAGATACTGGAATATTTGGGACTCTGTCAGTCTTTAGCTCCATTTGTCGCCTCTTGTCTCATTATAACTTCACGATGAAATCTTTTCAGAAGGATGTGTGTGGTGTTTTTCTTTCTTCAGAGCTCATGTAGATGAATACAACTTATGTCCAGAATGATTGATCAGAAGAAAACAATTAAAGGGCCTTTATCTGAAATAAATCTAAATATAGTGACATGCTTGTGTCGGTATGAGATCATGTTACACTAACCTTCCGTAAAACTAACTATTACTAATTAACTATTGTTTTATATAAATGAAATTTGCACATAAATTAAAAAGAATTTACAACGTGATGCAATGGCTTTTTAGAAAAAAAACAGCAATTGTTTGTTTTTAGGCAGTTAACTTGTATTTATGTAGTACTGTTCACAGAACTGCGTCATGAAAACAGCATAAAGATAAAAACATGATGAAAAAGACAGAAACTTAAGTTGTACAGATAATTTCAAACAAACATACAATAATATTTGTAAAGATCTTAAGGAAATGCATGTTTGCATAAGAACGTCTTCACTGTTATCACTTCTGTTATATACAGAATATACAATAAGAATTATAGTTCTAAAAATTCATTCATTCATTCATATTCTACACCGCTTATTCCATAGTAGGTCACAGGGGGGCTGGTGCCTATCTCCAGCAGTCTATGGGTGAGAGGCAGGGTACACCCTGGACAGGTCGCCAGTCCATTGTAGGGCAACACAGAGACATACAGGGCAAACAACCACACTCATTCACACCTAAGGGCAATTTAGAGAGACCAATTAACCTAACGGTCATGTTTTTGGACTGTGGGAGGAAGCCGGAGTACCCGGTGAGAACCCACGCATGCTCGGGGAGAACATGCAAACTCCATGCAGAAAGACCCCCAGCCAGAAGTCGAACCCATAGTTCTAAAAATTTTATCCATAATTGTTTTTTAAATTTTCATATAGACTTGAGCATAAATATAGCCTAAAATCTTACTTAGTTTAATATTAGTTAGTGTAGTTATTATTATTTCTTTATAGAGTAAAACAAGAATAACTAGCTGATAAAAATAAATAATAAATAGCTGATAATGGCTAGTTGATTGGTCAGGCTATCTGCTGCAGCTGAGCCTACAGTCAGCTGTTTAACCAACACGCCACTGGTAGCTGGCTTGCTGCTGTTAGGAGATGCCAGTGTTACCTTAGTAAGAGCGTTGGGTGGGGCTCTTCAAGTTTCCTCACCATGAAACCTGTCTGCATTATTCACAGCTGAAAATATCACCAAACAGACACATTAGTTTTTCTTGTAGGTGCAGTGTATTAGTCTTCTTTCAGCCAGCCAGCAGCAGCAAGCAGCAACAAATGGGGAGTGGCACTGCTGAGTCACTCTGGCATCACACTAAAAGGAAATTAAATAATAAAAACATTATCACCTTAAATCTTATAAGTTTTAAACTAAATCTTTTTAAAACTGTAGTACTGCTACCCACCTCATCTCCATGTAACAATAACAAAAATCCCATCTATAGAAGTAAACACCTGGCAATGAAAAGCTTCTGTATTAGCAGTAGCAACATGTGCGGCTAAGTGTTCTGGGAGGATGAATGTGACTGATAATTTTCTTTAGATTATTTGCATTAAAGCATGAGTCTGTTCGCAGCTTCATATAGAAGACACAATGTTTCAGACTACCCACAAATTTCCTGTGGGATTAAGATCAGAGCTTTAAGATTACATTCAAAAACATTGACTTTTTTGTCCTTATGCTGCTTTGTAACTTATTTGGCGTATGCTTCAGGTCATTGGGAAGACCCATTTGTGCCCAAGTTTTAACTTCCTGAGTGATCTTGAGATGTTGCTTCAATATTTCTACATAATGTTCTTTGCTAATCATGCCATCTATTTAATATAGTGCATCAGTCCCTCCTTTAGCAAAACACTTTCACAACTTGATGCTGCCACCCCCTAACTTCATAGGTGAGATGGTGTTCTCATGCTTGCAAGCTGTTTTCCAGCAGGAAAAAAAGTGTATGTGTGTTTTTTGTATGTAAATGTCTGGTTTGAACTGTACCTCTGTGATCAAGTGGAATTGAAGGATAAAGTAGCATTTAAATATTTAGCTTCACTGTGTTATCAAAGTTTCTCTACCTTTTAAAGTAGAAGTTCAAAGATTTTTTTTCTGTTAATGTTTAAAATACACATATTTTCTTAAGAATCTTTGCCTTCTGTTATGTGCTTTAAGTAGCACATCTTTTGACGTTTTTGCAATGTGAGATCCCGTTGTCAGTCTTTTTTTCTTACAAATCCACTTTCGTTTGCATTTCTGCATCCCGGTCTCAAACATCAGCGCCACCGCTTCTGAAGACCTCCCCACCTCTCCATGTGGCTAGCTCATACTTGCTTTAGTCTCTTAGCTACAGCAAGCTGTGAATCACATCCATCTCACAGAGCAGGGCTGCAGCCAATTATATTACTATCTGTCATGTAATCTGTGGCTTTAGCACTCCATGAGACCCTCCCTCTCCCCACTCCGACTTTCGCCATCCTTTCAGAAAAGTGGCATACTAACCGAGGGAGAAGTGCTGCCTTCAGAAACGGAGCAAGAAAGGAAACAATCTCCTTCTTTGTTATTGTCAGGCCATGAGCTTTTCTGAGGCGTTTGAGATGGATGAGCAATAAAACCAGCAGGGTGGAGATGATTGCAGTGACAGTCATTCTCTCACCCTGGGTGGACACAACTAGAACTTTGCCAAGATAGAGGACTGGCATTTGTAACACCTCCAAATGATAGCTGAGAGTCCTAAATGTGGTCAGTTTAAAAGATACTCATTAAAATCGCCCCTTCCTGTAGCCTGTTGCCCAAACCGATGGATTATTCTCTGCTATTTGGCAAGCCACATTAAATATGCCAGTGTACTTGCACCATGTGAGACAGACTGCAGGGTTATCAGATTGCCAGAGTTCCGTAATTACATTCACAACGCTGCACTGGTCTGCTGCTCCATAAACACCTGGCGAACTGCCCCGGCGCCTGACCTTTCCCTTTGAAAAAACTCCCGCTATGTAAATGGAAGTCTTGTGTGGAAACAGAATCTCCTGATTCCCACAGGACAAACAGTCATGTGAGATCCTCATGTGCACACGGGGCTTTGACTCTTTATTGTGTCAGCGCTGCTGGCCAGCCCAAGGCATACGCCTGCTACTGATAGATGCCCCCAGGTCAGCAGGGAACCTTTCGGGAAGAACACAGAATGTAGATCCTAAACACTGACTCGTAGGAATCTCACAAAATCTGATCTTTTAAAGGTCGCTAAGACACAATACCTCATTCCTACCAGGTTGTATGAATAACAACACTCTTCGGTTTGAACACTGTTACTGAGTAAAGAACACTCAAAGCTAGCTATTTTTGGTATCAGCCAGGTGTTAAAAATGAAAGCAGAGGAAGCACAGAGATTGT
This sequence comes from Crenichthys baileyi, assembly GCA_036173005.1. Lineage (NCBI taxonomy): Eukaryota > Metazoa > Chordata > Actinopteri > Cyprinodontiformes > Goodeidae > Crenichthys > Crenichthys baileyi. The sequence continues at coordinate 328,327 of JAHHUM010001749.1, forward strand.
TTTCAGGCTGAGAGAGAGAGTACGAGACTAACAGATAACAGGATGACCAGACAGAGTAATGCATATTTGCTGTGTTTTATCCTTTTGACATTTTAACCTCTGTGGTATAAAAAATGCTGGATTAAGAAATGGTAGGAGGGGATCTTAGAATTAAGGTATGAATCTATATTCTTTATGAAATACAGATGGAGACTATTGTTTTAGTAATGCTAGCTGCACTAACTGCTAGTAAAAACTTATCATTAGTCATTTAGCATTTTGTCCTCATTTTCAAATAGCAAAACCCTACTAACCCTACTGCTCAGACAATAGTGCCTCTGCTCCGTTTATGAAGTCTAGAAGTCATTTTTTTTATTGCTGATTTTATATCTTTTATTATAGTTCTTAAAGAGAAAGTGGAATGGGTGGATCACATGGCCCGCAAAATTCTGATTGCTGCATCTCTAGAATAGGCCCATTTTAAAATTCACTTACATGTCTGTAAACAGCAAAATGTGAAAATTCATTTGAGTTTAAAACTGATGTTTTTTTAAGGATTTTAAAAAGCTAATAAATGTTCTAGTTTCACACACACAGAGGAAAATTTTTATAGTTTAAAGGTTTTTTTTTGTATATTTTGCTTTGCGCACTAGTGGCTTTTATTTTTGTTTTTTTGCCCCCACCAGCCTTCCTGAGCTTTCTCATCTTGGTCACTAAGATCCTTATCAGGTGTAGGCACAAAGGACAGTGAAAGTCCATCTAAGTACTCAAATATTGGAAATTAGCGATTTGATGTATGGCAATTGAAACAATACATCCTACCAAATATTGCCTCCAAGTCAATCTGTTAATGCTGCTATGATGACTGTGATTGGATATGTTGTGCAACTCTTTTCTGTATGTAGTCAATTTGTTGCACAAAACACAAGCAATCAAGTTTGGAGAATTTAAAAGAAGATATTATTGGCTGGCTGGTGGGTGATGGGCTTAACTGTAGATGGGGCCCCATACTGAACTCTCCTCATGGCCCCCGTACAGTCTGGGCCTGTCTCTGCCTGCACGTAAGATGCCTCAGTCATTCTGTAATGTGGATTTATGATGCCACACACAAGCACGGCATGGATGCACTGCCTCCCGTTGAGCTACGCCATTCTTAATGAACGAGCGGCCACCTAAACAAAGACGGATCTCAGCTGACAGCAGCTCGGCCTCTCAGAGCGAGTTCAGCGCGCAGCATCTGCCGCCTGGGCTTGAGAGACAGCAGCAGGGGTAATGCAGAGATGTCAGCTTAAAGGGGGGGGATATTATGTAACCCTACTGCATGATAGTTAAGGATGGAAAATGCTAGCAGTGACCTTTTACACTTTTTAGGGTAAAATTTGAGGACACAAGTGCCTCCACATCCTTAATTTATTTGTTTGTGTAATCTCCAATCTGTTCCTCTAAACAATATGAACCTTTTCAAATCTGAGCTCCACCTATTAATTTATGCATTGTCATATTTTGGTTATAAATCTATACGTCACACTGCATGACAGATCTGTGCCCGCATCTCACGATTTAAAGGTGTTCATTCTGCATACCTCAGCCACTAACAATCTATCAGGCACACATGGGTGATTCTCGCATTGATTCCTCAGCGCTCAATAGCTTGCCTGATCAATTGGCCCAGTCTCATTCGCTTCTGAAAAGATTTTTCTCTTAGCTCAAACTTGAAACTCTGGCAGCTTGTTGCCATGTCTGTTACGCAAACCAGTCGAGATTTTTTTTTTCCTGTGCAAAAATGTAGAGTTAAAGCACAACCTCTCATGCTGTACTTCCTAAACAGTAAGATGTGTTCTTTTCAGAAAATCAGATGTAATATTTTCCCAAATATTCACCTTATATAATCCTTCTTATCCATTCACATATAAAAGCAGAGATTTGATGTAGCCAACTGGAGTTTTAGTGTGCTCAGAACAACAATCAGGTCAGGAAGTAAGGAAATTACATTTTAATGAGCAGATCAAGCTCTGCCATCTGTTTGGATTTGCAGGTATGGAAAAGTGATCGGGGCCAGATAACACCTTTGGCCCAGAGTTCACGGAAACATGTTGCTTTGCTGCTCAGTTACACTATCAGTGTGTTTATGCTGGCTGGTAATCACATCCACACACCTCTGGGTTGCTACTGTGGCTCTGTTTACAAAGCCTGGGGACAGAGATTGAGTTACCTTTCACTCTTTTGCCATTCAAGAACAACTCATTGTGGATGGTTTTTTAATAAATGTTTAGCTCATGGTTACTGCACCTTTTCTGCTTTTTTTTCTTCCCTGAGATCACTTGGTCACAAAATGACAGGCGCCAACTGACTGAGTAATCTATAAGTTCCATGACAAGAACCTAATGCAGGTACCAGGGTAGTTTTTGTCATGATTCTAGGCCCACATGCAGAATCAAACTCATAGACAGACTTAATATTCTGATTTATTTTGAGCAGGGAAGAGGGACGTAAGTGCAACAGAGAGTGTCTTGGAGTGGTGTGGAAAACACCAGAGGACATACAACCTTGGAGGCACGAGAAGACTAAACTTGAGCTCGAGAAGAATAAATTACATTTAAATTATGTTCTGAAATGTTTCTCAGGGAGATACAGAAGGTTGAGCATCAGCCAAACGCTGGTCTTCCAGCAGCAGCATAAATCCTCAGCAGCTGATGATCAATATGTTGACAGGTGTATGAAGCTGCGACCCGCAGCCATGCCCTCCATCAGAGATCCTCTATTCGAACAGAAACTCAAACAACCCACATTCATAATAACATGCACACACCAGGATCATGACAGTTTTCTGGGGCCCTTAAAACTTTGTTTTAGTTACTCCTTACTGTGGAGTTTTTAGCAACTCTGTATACTTTCAGAATTGCATTACATGTGATTTTAAATGTATTTAAGTTAATATTTTGACAGTATTTATAAATATATTCTTTGTCTCTCTAAATAGAAGACCTCTCTCTGAAAGCAACATGTTGTCAGCTTTATGTTTAATCCTTTGCACAGTCTGTTCCAAGTAAAAAATAAAAATCATCTTTAAACAGGATCCCAAACTTCTCAGACTTTTATTTTGTATTTTTCACTGGTCACCAGTATTTCTAGTATCTATTCTATTCTATGTCGCCAGCTGCAGGCGACATAGAAGAAAGCTGTCCAACCCAGCATAAAGAGAGTTGCAGTAGTCCAGTCTAGAGGTAATAAAAGCATAAACCACCCTCTCAAGGCCACTGTTAAGCAAATAGGGTTTGATTTTGCTACTTAACCTGAAATGATAAAAGCCACATTGGACTACTGCACTGACCCGTTTATCAAATTTAAAACAGTTTAAAAAAAAAAACACACTTAGATTCCTGACAGCAGTACAAGCATTCAAAGCACCAAGAGCACTGCTGCATGATGAAAGCAAGAAAGTAAACTATCAGCTCTGTCTTGTTTTCATTCAAATGAAAGAAGTTTATCTCCATCCAATTTTTTATGCCATTTAAAACAGTTTACCAGATTCTGTACAGACTGGCTGTTTAGTATGTCTTAAAATCAGTTTTAAGACTAAGACTAAGCACTAAAACAAATGACGATTTGGACTTGAATAACTCGGGAACCAACAATCAAAGTTAATCTGCTTAAAAGGAGCCATGTGAACACGTACTGAAAAAGCTACATTTTGCTTATTTAATCTGTCGTTTTGACTGAACCTAGATTTAATGGGAATAAGTTCAAGAAACTGTTCAGCACATAGTGTCTAATAGAACCAAAATTTTTAGATCTTATTCAATTCAGTTTATTTATATAGCGCCAATTCACAACACATGTCGTCTCAAGGCACTTCACAAAAGTCAGGTACAGACATTACAATTAATCTTAATTATTGAACAGTGCAGCCAGATTCTGTTATTTATTCAAATTGGATAAAAAGTTTTTCTATCTAAGGAAAGGAAACCCAGCAGATTGCATCCAGTCAGTGACTTGCAGCAGTCACTCCTCCCGGATGAAGATGTAGAGACAGTGGACAGTCACTGGCGTTGACTTTGCAGCAATCCCTCATACTGAGCATGCATGTAGCGACAGTGGAGAGGAAAAAAAACTCCCTTTTTTAACAGGAAGAAACCTCCAGCAGAACCAGGCTCAGTGTGAGCGGCCATCTGCCAAGACCGACTGGGGGTTAGAGAGAACAGAGCAGAGACACAAAGAAAACAAAGAAGCACTGATCCAGGAGTACTTTCTATGGGAAGGAAAGTAAATGTTAATGGATGTAGCTCCTTTAGTCGTTTCACCTAGAAGAAAGAACAGATAAACTCTGAGCCATTTTCCAGTTTTAGAGTCTGAAGAGAGCACAGAGAGTTAGTCACAGTAAAAAACTCAGTCAGTAGCTATGTCTAGGAGAGAGAAAAGGGTTTTAAACACTGAAAGACAGGGCCATGTGGATCATCGTAGAGGTGAAGCATTAAGTTGTTGCCAGCAGAAGCTTGGAGGATTCCCCTCTCCAGAAAGTTGTCAAAGGTAGACACAGAGTCAGGCCAGGTGTAGCTTCTAGGAAGAGAAAAGAGAGAGAACAAAGTTAAAAGCTGAGATAACAGCAAATAATACAAAATTGAAGAGTAGCGTGAGAAAGTAGCGAAGAGGGTGAAAGTGGTCATTATGTCCTCCAGCAGCCTAAGCCTATAGCAGCATAACTACAAAGATAGCTCAGGATAACCTAAGCCACTCTAACTATAAGCTTTATCAAAAAGGAAAGTTTTAAACCTAGGCTTAAAAGTAGACAGTTTGTCCATCTAGAGCCCACTGATGGCCATTGTTATACTAAAAACCACAACGATTGGGATACCTCTATGTCAGATTGACCATAACCATTGGAAAAGAGAGGGGGTCATACAGGTAGCAGAAATGGAGGGTGTGTCAGCAGCGTTATGTAGATTAACGCTGCTGAGTTTAAAGGGACAGCTTTTTAAACATTTAGCCCTCCCCAAAAACACCCATGCTTCAGAATATTAGTGAACAAACAGCATCATGATGACCAAGGAATACACCAGACAGGTCAGGCATAAAGTTGTGGAAAATTTTAAAGTAGGTTAAGCAGCAATTCTTTGCAGAATAAAGAAATGCAATTCAAATATTAATGCTACCACAAATGTGCTTGTACAGTAAACCTGTGTGGATTGTAAGTGCAGAGCCATATTTTTGCCATCCGGTTTAAATCTAAGTAGTTTCTCTGAAAAGAGATGAATCAGATTTAGTGAAGAGCAAATGAATGCAGTAGCCTTAGGATTGGGCCAAAAATCATCTGTCTGTGTCCCCGAGTGTAGTTTCTTTCCAGTACTGCACTGTAAAGAGAAACTCTTAAGAAAACAGAGGGAAATGTATGATATACTCTAGTTCAGCTCTGTTCATCATACTTGTTTCTGGCAACTTTACGCTATAGGGTATAAAATCTAAAGTGAGCTTTTTTTAATGCATACCCTGTATATTTCCTCAAAGTTCCTCATAGTAGGTGATCAATAACAAATGAACCAATGTGTCAAACCAAAGTTGCAAAGCAAAACTTTTGAAGCTTGGCAGAAACAGACCAGCAGTCATGGTAGACTTCAGAAGGAAGCACTTAAACAATCTTCAGGATGCATTCTGTAGAGCCCCGGAGTCCCCCAGGTGGTTGTTTTTGCAAGGCCACACGGTCAGCAGGGAGTGATAATAAATGCTTGGTAATATGATGTAGATCAGCAGAGGGTGTCACAGTGAGTAATGACCTCAGCAACACAACGGCACAGCATCAGGAGCAGACAGCCAGGAGGAGCTGGATCTCGATATCCTGCACTGCCTTTACAAGGTCATGTGGTGTAAAACATCCTTTCAAAACATGTAGTATTTTTTCCTCTAAACGAGAATGCCCAGCAGGCATTGAAGAAAGAGTGTTACAAGGTCCACACTGAACACAACAGCAGGGTTCTGCTATTAATCTGTTGGAATAAGAGGTGTTGAGGTGGACTGTGGTTCCACTCCTCAGGGTACAACACATAGACAGGAGGAGGAACTCATTTTAAAATAAATTCCTCCCTTCTTTCGTGGCCATGGAGCTTTTTGTTAATTGTCTTCTGTGTTAAATTTTTCTGACAGCTTCTGCACAGCACAGCGTGTGATATAGGCAGAGATCTCATGCAGAGGATGGGAACACGCTTGCTGTGGGCCATGGCTAATTTAAATAATTTTAGACGTTATATGTACTTCAGGTTACTGACTCCAGTCTGAGTGCATTGGCAAAAATTAAGAGTCCAGCTGCTGTTATTTAAATACCTACCTTCAATAAAATATTATTTTATTAAAGGTAGGTATTAGAGGACCCCACCCCTCCGCACTGACCCCAGTCCCCAACGACACCCATCGCCAGAGCCACCTCAGGATGAAACAGCTAGATTTATTTAACACATGTACACAGTGATAAAACACAATGCTGATATTAGCTGGCTAATTAGCTGCCAGGCTATTGGCTCAGTTAGCTAGCCTGCACTCTGCATACTTTACTCTGGTCAGTAGCCCATGCCTAGTCTGCGGTTATCTCTGCTGATTGTGCATAATTTGCTACCTCACTTTCTTCATCCACTCAACTTTCCATTAATATGCTTAGATACAGCACTCTGAACAGTTTCTTTAGCAACAAGATTGTGTGGCTCATTTCGCTTGTGGGAGGTCTTCATCACTGTCTGCAGGACAGCTGTCAAGTCAGCAGGCTACTCCGTAACTTAACACTTCATTGTTTTATTGCTGCTATGTAACATTCAAATTTTTAAAGAATTTTTTTTTATCAACTGCTAAAAGCCACAGTCATCCAATTTAATAGAAATAAATACTTGAAATCTATCACTTGGTGTTTAATGAATTAATGAATTTATTTAGGAAATGAGTTTCACTTTCTAAATTCAGTTTCTCAAATACATTAATTCAATCGTATTCTAATTTATTACAATAAAAAAAAACCTGCATTTTGTCATGGTGAAGCAGTCCCTGTAGGCTTTGTTTGAAAAACACCCTCTCCACAGGGCCACACAGATGCAACCTCTTAATTGTAGGAAAGACTGGAAAAAATTTGGTTAGTGTTAAAATAGTGCACAACATCCAGATGTTTATTAAGCACCTCAGAATGAGCAATTCCAGTTGATGACAAAAAATATGTCACCACTGGGGCAGTGTAATTGTATAAGTATACAAACACCACTAATGGATTGATAACTTGGAGATCATGTTCAGGTTACAAGTCTAAATGGAAACGTTTTGTTGGAAACTTCTCCTCAGAGCCAAAGCGATCAAGAAAATGCACACATTTATATTTCTCCAGTTACAATCTCGGCCTTCAGTTGTCAAGTGTGTTGTCTCGCCTTCTTGCACTCCATGCTGTCGTTTTTTATTCTCTGTATGAAACGAGATGAGCCTTTATGCCACCGAAGCACTCTGGCAGCAGCACTTGCGAATAATGAATCAAGCCTCAGATACACAGTTAGACATTTCTCCCTGACAGATGACACTCGGGGCTCCCAAAGTGCTGTGTAACCTGAGCTTCATACATAGATATCAGATAGTAGCAGACAATACCTCAGTTACCCTTGTCAAGCGGGTGCTTTGAGCAATTAACATCTCTCCAGTTACCCTTCTGTACACAAGCCATTTGGAGATGAGACGGATAAAAACTCAATTAACTTTGGAAAGCCTTTGTCAGTCAGTCCCAGCTCACATATTCCAGACCTCTAAATTAGCATCAAATTCCAGGATTAGGCTTTTCTTTCATTTTTTTAAATTGTTGGATTAAAAATCCAGTCTTTGGATGAAACCAAGTTCTCACAGATCAGTGAAGTATGCAGAAACTGCAGCTTGAGAGGGATTATTCTACCATCCTCTCCTACAAATCCCTCAAACAGCGTACGGGTAAACACGAACAGTGAACTTGATCTGACAACTGGTCCTGTGGTTTAGACATCCATGACTGGGCAGTCAAAATAAGTGTCAGTTCAGTACCTTCAAGGGTATGTTGCAAAGTCACAGCTTTCTCATTCTTCAGCATGCAGGGACTGAAGCCAAATGGGCCATTTCTGATGATGCTTTCTCCCTACTCCCCTCTTGTTTTTTCATTTTCTCTGCCCTGCAGAGATGCTGTTTGTCAAAGATTCATTGATCTGGGATATATAAAAGTGAAAGATCTAGAAACGAACCATGGCAGCAGCAGTTGTAAAATTGTACCTGTGGGGCATGTGTTATACCACAAATATCTCTTTCAAGATTTGATGGGGACTGTGAAGATTAAAGAAACGAGAAAAGCTTAGTGTTGCTGTTCATTTTTTTGTCCAGTATAAAACAACCAGGTTTCCCTCAGGGTGAGCTATATCCATCAGTGACCTCACAAAGACCTTTAGGTCTCCAGTTCTTCTTATGACTTCCGTCTCTCTGCTTGCTCAAACGCTTTTCTTCCCCGCTAGCTTGCATGCTTGCATTCTTTTACTCTTAACTTTTTTATCTCTTAACTAACTAAAACTACTTCATACCAGTGAGTTCCAAGGACTATTTTTATTCTTTCTAAAGTATTTGGAATCGAACCCGAAAGAAGGATGAGTAGACACCAGCTAATCAGCATGTTTTAGGCAGAAGGCCAATAAATCAAGGAGGACGACTCACTGGAAGATCTCGGCAAGTAAATAAATCAGAGTGGCCAGAAGTACAGAGATATGACTTTGTTTCCCCTGGAAAAAGGAGACTTCGACGATGAGCTGTTGTCACAACTGATAGGAGTGAGACAGCTGGAAATAATTGAATTCCCCTCCAAAACAGATTTGCTCCACTACAGAATGAAAACCAGGAAAATGATCCATCTTCTGAGAACAATAAAAGGTTTGAGAAAAATCTTCATTCTAAACAGTCTTCTGCTAAGCTGCCAGAGAAAAAGCGCCCCACCGGACCAAGAACCCTAATAGTGGGCTACACAGCTGTGAATGGGATTAAAAACTTCTGCAACAAGAAAAACCCAGAAGTCATGATTGGTACCAGTAACGTGGTGCCCGAGAATGATCTGGTAATCACAGAAAAGCGCCCGTCCCTTGATAATCTTATCATACACCTTGGAGACACGGATGACGTTACGAAGAAAAAATCTGAAGTATTGAAGGAGGATTTAATTCATCTGCTGAATAAAGTTGGTCTCAATATCAGGGTGTTTCTCAGTGGACCCTTTGCACCGATTTTCTGTGAGGATTTTTTTCAAGAATTCTGATGATTAATAAATGGTTGAAAAAAGCAACTTTAATATTTCAAGGGGAAAAAAGACACCTTTTCAAGCAAGATGGTTTCTGTTTGAACAAGCCGGGAGCCAGACGTCTCACATCTAATCTCTTCTATTCAATAAATAATCCGTCAGCAGCCTCAACCTTCAGCAGAGACAATAATGATAAGGCTGCCACCAACAGCTCCAGCAGAGATAGAGCAGTTGGCTGAGAAAGAGAGGTCATCACAAAAGGTCTCCACGCCGAATTCCACAGGAGAAGTGGACCCCCCGGTTAAACCCCCCTCCCCCAAACCCAGACCCAGACTGCACAGAACTCTACCGTCTCTCCTCTGAGCCCAATTCTTGCTTTTCTGGATGTCACTAACGGCATGAAATACGTTTTTAAGACTGGGACCTCTTCTCCATTCAACACAGAGCGAGAATCGTTCTTCTATGAGATCATCAGCAAAAACATTAATAATGCTTGTGCCTTATTTGCCACAGTCGACAGGTTAACAAACCCTCCAGTAACTGTAGCATCTGAACTCCACTCTACCAGGGCCTGCAATGAATTTGCTAACTTCTTCACTGAAAAAACCCAAAAGATCAGAGGGGCAGTCGGCACATCCACATCAACTCCAGTACCAACGTTGTCTCCAACTAGAACTGATTTTGACAAAACTTCCCAATTTCACCAAATAACCCACGAAAACTTAGAAGAAATCGTACACCATCTAAGCTCTTCTTCCTGATATCTAGATGTTTTACCCACAGCTTTCCTTAAAAATGTTTGACTGTCTAAACGTCTGATTTAACTCAAATAATAAACACGTCCCTTTTGTCAGGTGTTTTCCCCCAGACCCTAAAAACAGCAATTATCAAACCGCTATTGAAAAAGAGCAACTTGGACAAGCTGCTACTGCAGAACTACAGGCCTATATCAAACCTCCCCTTCATCAGTAAGATTATTGAAAAAAGCTGTGTTTCAACAGTTAAACAACTTATAACTGTATAAACACAGACTGTGGAAGAACCACAGTGCTGGCATTATTAGACCTTAGAGCAGCATTCAACACTGTTGATCACTCCATTTTATTAGAGCGCCTGGAAAACTGGGTCGGCCTTTCTGGAACAGCACTCGATTGGTTTAAATCCTACTTGAAGGACAGGGACTTTTTGTGTCAGTAGGTAACTTTACATCAGAGACCACAAAAATCACATGTGGCGTTCCTCAAGGGTCCTTTTTAGGGCCCCTCCTATTCAATATCTACATGCTCCCCCTAACGCGGATTATAGTAAAAAAACAACATAAGTTATCATAACTATGCAGACGATGCACAGCTATACATTATGATGTCAACAGGTGACTATGAACCCGTACAAGTGCTGGGTAAATACTTAGAAGAAATCAATGCATGGATGTGCCTAAATTTTCTTCAGCAGAATCAACACTAAACTGAGGTAATATTTGGACCAAAATAAGAGCGTTTAAAAGTTAGCACACAGCTTCAGTTAACACAGCTAGAAACCTTCAATTGGGCTCAAACTCTGGGTGTAGTGATGGACTCTGACCTGAACCTTCAGAGGCACATAAAGACAGTAACAAGGTCAGCCTTCTGTCACCTAAAGAACATCTCCAAGATTAAAGGACTTATGTCTCAGCAGGACATTGAAAAACTAATTCATGCGTTCATCTTTAGTTGAGTTGATTATTCTTCACAGGCCTAAAAAGTCAATCAGACAGCTGCAGTTGATCCAGAATGCTGCTGCCTGCGTCCTCACTAGAACTAAGAAAGTGGAGCAATTCACCCCAGTTCTAAAGTCCCTACACTGGCTCCCTGTATCTCAAAGAATAGACTTCTGTTAGTCTGTTAGTCTATAAATCACTGACTGGCTTAGCACCAAAATACATTACAGACTTGTTTTCAGTGTATCAACCACCCAGACCTCTCAGGTCTTCTGGCTCAAATCTACTCTGCATACCCAGAGCAGGAACCAAACATGGAGAAGCAGCTTTTACTTCTTATGCTCCACTAATCTGGAATAAACTCCCAGAAAACTGTAAAAGCACTGAAACACTAAGATTAAAAACTTATTTGTTTAGAGTGGCCTTTGAATGTGTTATCTAAACATTATTGGTTATGTTTTCAGTCCAACTTTCCTTTCATTTTCTTATCAATCATTTTATCATTAATTTTTGATTTTATTTATTTTATTATCATCTTATCATTGTAATTATTCATTTTAATTGTCCTTAATTATGTGTGTTTGTTAATTATTTAATAATCATGCCACTGTAATGTACTTTTCCTATTATGTCTATTTTTCTTTTTTTTCATGTACAGCACTTTGAATTGTCTTGCTACTGAAATATGCTATATAAATAAACTTGCCTTGCCTTATGTTCCTCACCAATGTAGCTTGGAGAGCAAAGGCTCACTTTGTTGCCTAAGTAATCTCAGTTAAGTTGAGTTTATACCTTCCAGTCCTGTTTTGACTGTAAAGCTTGAGTAAAGTAAGTTTATCATCTGTACTTGTCTACCGGGGTTCACCAAGACTCTTCACTGATAGAAGTCAGGTTTTTTGACCACAGTGACTGTATGTGCTGACAGTAAAACTCCCATTAAAAGGGTGAGGCCAACACACAGATGTTAAAAAAATACTGTGTGCCAGATCACAAGCAAAAGAATAATAATAAATACAGTGTGGGGAGGTAACTATTTGGATAACTTACAAGGACACAAAAACGGATCCAGTTGAGAAGTCACTTTGTTCTTTCTTTTCAATGCTTTTCTTCTTCTTTTCTGAGTAGACAGCTGACAATCCAGCACTTTATTGCCCCCAATGATCTCCAACCCCGACAAAATATAGCAATGTGCTCAGCTTGTGTTTGCAGACCCAGAGAAGTATGCGCAGACCTTTACTGTGAAATTTTCCCATATTTTCTCAGTGTTGTTCATCTCAATATCTGAAATAAATAAGGGTAAGATCTGCTTGATCATATAATAGAGATTTTAGAGTATGTCTTTAACAACTTTGCACTTCTAGACACTGAGACTTTTGCTCATTCACCTTGCAAAATAGCTGATGCTTCTGTTGAAGAACCCCACAACATGATGTTGCCACCACCATGTTTTACCAATGGGAATATTTAGGGTAGTGAGCAGTGATAGTTTTTCCTCCTGACAGGGGTTTTACATGTAGGACAGATGTTCAGTTTTCCTCTGACCAGATGAACTTCTTCCATTCCTGTGGTCCCCACAAACATTGATTAAAGAAGATAATTTTAAACTGGACGTGTTATGGCCTTCTTATGAGCTTTTCTTTCTTTCTTTCTTTCTTTCTTTCTTTCTTTCTTTCTTTCTTTCTTTCTTTCTTTCTTTCTTTCTTTCTTTCTTTCTTTCTTTCTCAGAAATACTCTTTCTCTATTGGTCCATTCTCATGTGCCTTTAATGTGATTTCTGCTATAAACTGTTTTTTTTCCAGAGCAGAAAATGATGGCTGGGGAAAGGCTTAGAGCCACATATTAAATTTTCCCTAGGTAAGGTTGGTGATAGAGCAGGACAAGCAGAGAGAATAATGTGCATAATTTAGCCAAGTTGTCATATTAGTGGTACTTCTTAAATGCTAGACCTTTTACAAGCAATTTTTCATCATTTGGCACCATTTTCTAAGGTCCAAATTACATTTATGTGAATGGTAAACAAAATGGCCAACTTCAATCTTCATTCATTTAACTTAATTCGTTTATTGATTTATTTATTGCTTCAAAACAACCGGCTTAGGTGACCAAAGCACTTACCAGTAAGATCACAGAAACACAGTGAGAATCAAAAAAAAAACAAACAGAAAAACATAGAACCATATTAGCAGACAATGGGTAAATAAGAATCATAGATAAAGTACCACCAAACTACTTGATATTATAAGCCTGCCAGAAAAAGTAGGTCTTAAGCTTAGATTTAAAGACGCCTGGGTCAGTGGTCGAGCGAAGGTCTAAGGGATGGTGGTTCCAGAGTTGAGGTGCTGCCACTGAAAATGCCCGGTTACCCCAATGCTTAAGTCTAGTCCTTGGAACACCTAATAAAAGTTGATTTGATTACCTCAATTCCCTGTACAGAAAGATGTAGGAGTTCATTTAAATGAAATGGGGCCAAGGCATGAAGAGCTTTAAAAAACAATAAATTACAGTTAAAAATTAATTCTAAAAAGGAAAGGAATCAAGAGTAAATAGGATAAGACAGGGGTGATATGCTCACCTCTAGAAGTGTTGGTTAGGGAGACCTGGGCAAGCTGGTGAAAATACTGTGTAAACACAGGAACAGTTTACTTTTAAGCAGGAATTTACACTTTTATTTCATACCAGTCTGTTGGAGGGTATTAGAGAGCTAATTGGCTCCACTGCCCACCTATAAAGTTAACTGTCTATATGTCCGTGTACTGATTAAGTTTTCATAGGCTAGTATAAAAGCAGTTGCTTATGTTTGTGCAAATGTTAGAACCATCCATTCATCCATCCATCTGTCCGTCCGTCCGTCCATCCATTCATCCATCCATCCATCGCAGGGGTGTCATAACAAAAACCAGGAGACTCTTGAGCAGGCACAAAACACACAGACTGAATAAAAGGTTTACAATGTTTATTGAATAATATGAATGGTGTTTGATCCAGAGGTTCAGGTCACGTCGGGTCGCCGCTCTGGAGAAGGAGATGGAGGTGAGTATGATGGCAGATAATTTGGAAGGTGAACAGTAAGTTTGAGGGCTTATATCTTGTGGATGAATTATGTTCAAGGAGAGGTGAGCAAACCACGGAAGCCGAGGCTGGCAGGCTGGCCTGTAGCGAGAGTGAAAGTCCTCCAGGAGGTGAGTGGTCTTGGAGGGTGGACAGGCAGGACTTAGAGGCTGAAGCAACAATTCGGAAAATCCATACAGAAGATCCACAGGAGTCATAAGACTGCCATAAATACAGTTAAGTATTTACCGAACTCGGAGGGAGGCAAACCACGAAGGGAGTTCCATGAAGGAAAAACCAGAACAAGATCTCACAGGTGGAGAACCACTCTAGGTGAGTCAACACTGATACCTTCTCACAGGTTCCAGCAGTTTAAGTAGGCTCCTTGATTACTCCTTAATGAGGAACAGTTGCGGGGATGCACCTGCCTGTCGCACACTGCAGGAGAAATAGGGAAACACACACTACACAGCACAACCAACCTGCACTCAGCTCCATGGCCTGACACGGAGTAACTGAAGCAAGTTCTGTATTTGCCTTAGGGTCTCCTCCCAGTGGAACATGTCTGAAAGACTTCCCAAGAGAGGTGCCCAGAAGGCATCCTGAACTGAATCCTTTTGATGCAGTGGAGCAAAGGCTCTAATCCAACCTTGGCCTAGATGACGGAGCTCCTCAACCTATATCTAAGGGGAGCCTGGCCATCTCACATTGGAACCTTATCACTGATGCTTGCCTCCGGGATCTTGTTCTCTGGATAATTATCCAAAACTCGGGATGATAGGAGACGGTCTCCTCCAGAACTGCCTCCTTCTTTGGGTCATGATCCAAATCTTGAGATGATAAAAGAGGGTCTCATCCAGGACTGCCACCTTCACCTGGTGGAGGTGTTTGAGTAAACCTATGAACCTGAGGGCTACGTTGTCTGGAGTTTTGATCCCTGCTAAAGTCTCCCATGGCAAACTGGCTTCAGAAGAGAGGTCAGAGAAAGAGAAATTCATAGACTTCAATAAATGCTAGACAAAATGGCCAACCTCGTCGTGATTAGGGAGACCTGGACAAGCTGGCCACCACCTGGTGGTAGAGCCTTGGCCACCAGCTCAAAAAACTTACAGGAAGCCCCCTTGATAATGGGCCCACCACCAGCAAGGAGGGATGTCAAGGTCAGGTAGTGATGAGAGCTTGGTTGGAGGGAAGGGCAGGGACCTGGGCGTTCCAATTCCCAGCATCGCAATCAGGCTTTAGAACTAAACTGAACAGAACAGTGAATACCGCTAAATCGTAGGTAATTTTGGGTGAAAATAAGCTTGGATCCGGGAATGATGTTACCCTCAATTCAACCGTGTTCCAGTTTCAAGCCGAAAAGGGGCCCTTGCCATTTTGTGTTCCATGACATCACCAGAGAGTATACACCGCCTTTTAAGATCCCAAACAATTAAATAAAACTTGCAGATACATGCGGAAATACAGAAGGAAGTAAACTTCAGAAGCTATCAACGTACACAGATGGATCATTTCATAAACAGAACTTGAATTTCATTGATAAGACACATCCATAGTGCCAAGGAGTGCCAAATGCCAAAGAGTATTTTGTTCTGAATAATGAGTCATTACAAAACATTTGAAACACTGGTATGGTGATCCAGTTAGTACTGAGAGTAAATCAAGTTAAACAATTAAATGCATAGCAATGTGGACCAAGATCTTTTCTTACATTTATGAATAAGTGAAGTTGTTTAAGTTTTGAAAAGATTTACATGTATCACGGGGGCTAAGTCTAAATTTGACATCATCCAATTTAAACAAAATGTCCATTTCATCATGTCCATGGAAGTATTATTAGACCTCAGCCTGTTTCGGATTTTTTTAACAAAATACAACTTTTTACCTTAAGCTAGCTTGTTTCGTCTACAAAACGTAACAGTAACAGTGACTAACCTTATATGAAGTATCCTGAGCTGAACTAAAGTGTTGTACTAGGTAAACAGCTTTACCCTTGATAATACCTGTGCTTCCTTGCTGTGGTTAAATACTGGCCAGTAAGCAATACAAGTTATTTTCATCTCTTTCACTCCTATTGTGTGTCCTCCAAAAGGCAGACAAGAAATTGATTAAGGTTGCTTGAAACTACAAAGTTTGCAATATAAGTAACTAACAGTGTATTTTTTAGCTTTTCATTAAGTAAAACACTTTAGCAACATGTTAATTCCCAGAGGTTTTACAGTAGTATAGTAGGTTACTGTCAGAAGAAACTCTTGGTTGAGGTAAACCAGAAACGAGGGTGTGGACAGAAAAAAACAACTGGAGGTCTATTTGATTATGTTTAGGCAAATCTTACTTTATCTCATTTGTTTATATCTTATAGTTATTTAGACACATATGATGTTTTATTCAGTGATGAAAGGACATAATAGTATGTCAGAATGTACAAGATCAACCAGAAGCTTTAGCAGCAAAATGGAACCTTTTCATGAGATTTTCTAAACACCCTGTTCTCATCAGCAGGGATTTTGACACTAATGTTACAAACATATGTGTAAAATGTTATGACCCCAGACTGTGCATGCACGCACGGTGTAATCACATCATCATCCCCTTACATTCCAGCTAGTTACTGTTCTTCATTCGGGACCTACTCAGGTAAATAATGGCTGCACCACATCCCTTAAATGAGTGCGACTGTGTCACAAGCACAATGTTCATTGGAATGTATTCCTGTACTTGGCTAAACACATCCTGTTTCAACAAAACCTTAACAACGTCAAAGATTATTAATCTTTAGGGTTCTTTTTTTTTAAACTAAGACTTTCATCAGGGCTGCCTATAAACTGTTTTTGATATTTGAGTTTGACAGAGAGATGCTTTTAATGTCTATTAAACCTAATGGGGAATACATAAGAAGAAGCTCTTCCATGGTAGGTTTTTGGCTTATTGTAGTCTTAAGAATGCTTTCCTTCTGTTAGTTATACATAATGCTATTTCCAACTTACCAAGTATAGCTACAAAAGACATTCCTCACACTATGTATCAGCTAAACAATTTCTTAGTGTATTCAGAGATATTTTAATAGAAATTCAGTGTAGATGTAAAGTAGAACTGCTATGGGTGAAAGTCAGTGCTACTTTGTGGTAATTACAAAGACATCCCCTGATGAAAACGTCCTCATTACGTCTTGCGGATAATTGCATTGAGTACAATCAAAGCAGGAATTAATGTATCCCTCTGCCTTCCTCTATTCTTTGGAAATGATATTAAATGCAGCATATCGTGACTATGACTCACCCTCTCCATACAGCAGAAAACTATACAACAAACGTAGCCCTCAGCAATTTGAAGTGAATCATTTCTTAACTTTGTTACAGAAGCTATTAAAGTCGACACACCGTGCCGCAGCTGGAGGCGTAGCGGATGGACTCTCTTATAGATGATATGCAATGCTGGTCCGGGACTTTGGTTTTCTACTTCTGAATCCCACTGCCTGCTTTCTAGACTCCCGCTGAGGTAGCACTAGAACAATGCAAAGACACCTTAAATCCATGGAATTTAACAGGGATAGCTTATCCACTTTGGGGAAGGGAAGATCGAATATGAGTGGGTGGACGTATGACTGGGTAGACGTTTGTTTTTTTTGTTTTTTTATCTGTGATGATGTGAAGGACTGAGCAGTAAAGGCATAGTGGACACAGGAAAGTATATTCCAAGTGGGTCTTTATTTTACCCAACAAACTTCAAAAATAGCAAAGTTCCAAAATATAGCTTATGGGCCCGTAAAAGAGGTCAACTAAATATAACTCTTCTCAAAATGGGAACTCACAAACTATTAGCTAAGGAAACAAAATATACACAACGTAATTCCAAACTGACCTAAGACAAAGACACAGAAGATGAACCTATATAATGAATTAGCCAGATCATTCATACACAACAGGGGGGAAACAGAACAAAACAAAACTACTACCTAAGAACTAAATGATGTAAATTAACCTAAACACCCCCCTAGCTGACAGGCAAATAGTTGGTCCTGCTGAGCTGGCATTATGCTTTCTAAGTCCTCAGCTCTTGGCCACGCCTCTTTTCAAGACAGCAAGCAGCCGACTCCCCAAACCAGGTAACTCAAAAAAGAAAAACAGAATCAATAACAACAAACCACTTCGTGCTACTATCTGTGTGTTCCATACTATTCTTGTTAGTTTAAGTAAGGAAATTAATGAATTACCTAACTAAAACACGTTTAATCTCAAAACAAAACAAACGTATGAGGTGAGTGTGTGAATTGACTTTACCAAAGTGGGGCTGCAGCCATCACAGATAGGCAAAACCCTCCTTTATCAACAAACTATTAAAACTTTTTCTTTGAAGTTATTCACAAACCATCGCCTGTTTTCATTCTGCTTAGTTAGTTTGAGAAGTTTTGAAGTTTGTTCTTTACAGAATGAAATAGGGGAGGATATTTCAACAAGAAACTAGATACCTTTAACTTGTCAGAACGTGCTTCCCTCCTCCTGTTGCCTCTGTGGGATAGAGAGCATCTTTGTTCTGCCTCAACAGTGAACCATTCACTGAAGAAAGCCTTCTTTCTGATGGAATGAGCCACCTGGGTCACCTATGTTTAGGGGGAACTATAATTTGGGATAAAATCCAATAGACAGGGGCTCAAAGCCACAAAATACAGAGCATACACAGCTCTGGAACCATTCAGAAAACTGGACCCGTCACGAAGAGTCCCATCTAAAGATAGATTCATGGAAATATGTTGGCGCAGACAAAAGGGCTCAGGTTGGCAGGAAGCAATGGGTAACACACAAGCTGGCAGGGATGCGCGCACAGAAACCGTGGTAGTCGTCCTGCTTAGCCAGCAGAATGTGTGCCTGCCTGTCATTTACCTTATTTTTAGGCAGGTTTCCCTTTTTTTTAGAGGGGGTTATCCAATTAAGGATGTGTTGCTGCGGGGCTCTTGAGGTCGAGTATACTACACAAACAAAAGGCCTCTGTAGCCTGCGGCCACAATCAGCTCAAACTGCCAAAAAGAAAGGAAAAGGTGAACAGCGAATTAGATCTGAGCAACATGGCAATTTAGTGTGCAGCATATTGTCTTCCTTCCTCCCTGGCTCAACGTTTTTCCTCATGTTCTGGGGTTCCTGGAAAGAAAACTCATTCCACTCAGTATTTTGAGCCTATGGGAAATGAAATATCCTTTATATGAAAAAAAGTTTTTTTAGGATAATTCTACTGAAGCATTAAAACTATTCCTATACAAAACTTTGTGTTACCTGAGAAGTAGGCATTTCCTCCGTATCACAATTGTAACAAGATGTCATTATTACACAAAGGTTGCTAATGCTTAACGTATTTATTGCTAGCTTAACGTCTTTAAGGCTAAGGATGTAATCAGGTTATTCACACAGACAAAAGATCTAGTTATATTAAAATTAATTATTTACCTCTTGTCAGAGGGAAGTTTATCTCTCAAAGCAGCGTTTTCCACTGTCGGCAGGTGACATCTGCGGAAGTAAATCTATGCTATAATTAGGAGCCGTGCTTCTGACGGTGTGCACTTAAATATAATAGGACAGAGGCGCATTTTCTTTGTAACAACTGTACTATTATATAAAAAAGCAGGATACAGTATTCATTATTTTGGTTTTAACCAAATTTTAGGGTTTTTAAAAAGAAAATAAACATCTAGTGTTTCTGGGAAGTGAACATCTAGGCCATCTAAGGGAGTTGTAAAACCAGACAGAAGATGGCTAGATTAACTTGTAAATGAAAACAGCTAACACAAAGAAGCTTGTTTCAAGTTGATTTGTGAGCTTTAGTGACACTGTGTAGGACTTTGGACCTAATTCTACGTGAATTCCAACATTTTCAGGAATAAAACTCTAATAAAAGGGGTTGCACCAGCTGCAGGCAGTTTAGCCTTATATATCTGAGCCAGACTAATATGACTGATGATCCACAACGAATCATAGTGGTAGTGATAGTGATTGTCTTCTCAACTAAGCCTAGTACAAATCTTACATCCCATTTGGATGTTTTTCATTTGAATAATTTCCATGCATGTTCGTTACTCATACATGTCGTATTCTGCTATTACCTCAGTTCTGTAACATGCAGGCACAGCAGTCATACAATTGCACTTTATGTTATGTACATGGAACACTACAAAATGCACAGAGTGGAGGCCTTAATTTTGTGACTTGTGCGCAGCTGAACCACGTGCAGTGTTAACGGTTTCTTGTTGTTGGTCTTAATTAAAGGTCATTGGATCTTGTTTCATGTGCAGTCATTTTTGGCTATCTGATATGTCTGGACCTATCATCAGTCTGTCTGCTTGGTACTTGGTTCTTGGTACTTGCGACTGATGTTGCGGCAGTTTTCAAATGACAACAGATTCTTGAAAATAAAATCGGCCCTTTCCAGTTTGCCCTGGTCCTTTTTATTACCCCTTTGTGTGCAGATTTTGTGTTGCTGAAATATCTGCAAACATTTGTGGTGTTTCAAAGCCTGGTTCACAAGTTTTTCACAGGGAAAAACCCATAGACATAGACATGCTTGTCAATACTACTTATCAATACTACCCCCTGTAAACTAACATTTACTATAACATCACCAAGTCACTTGCATGGAAGCTGGTTTGTTGTAAGGGTAGATTTTTATTCTGTTAAATCAGGATTTTCTAAAAACAGTAAAACAGACAGTGGTGAACTGTATGTTATGTGACTGACTGATTTGATCTTTGTCTGGCCAGGTGGTTTAAGCTCTCTGCCTCTATGTTTGAGACTCTTCTTTTATTAAGCAGAAAAGAAACTTTCAACAATTTTACACCTTTGTGTGGCAGCATTTTGGATTCTTGCCAGAAAGTAGAACCTGATGGAGTAACAGACAGAATACAAATTATTTGTTAGCACAATGAGAATAAAACAACTCTTCTAACTGTTAGCTGCTAACGAGGCTAAAGTTAGCATCATCTTCTGAGCTTTTTATCTCTGCTTATCTAAAGGACTAATTCACAGTTTTAAATGAGTCTGAACTCCATTTTATTAGCTCTAATTCAAAGTATTTAGAATGATCAAATTTGAGCTAGATTTTTCTACACCAAACAGATATCCTTTATACACATATTGTCACACACATTTTTGTAAACCTAGTGACACCAAATCAAGTAGGCATAGAAAATTAATGAATAGACAAACATTTCTGCAAAACAACAAAAAAATAAAAACATTAAGCGACATGATGAATAAGATTGCTACATATACTGAAATAAGAGCTGTTAACCCAACTTTTCTTTGAAAACCTTTCCTTGATTCTCCAAACTAAGGCTGTTCTACTTCAAGATACCGACTGCTAATAGTTGCTCAGCAGAACCCCAACTAAATAGAGCAAAGTCTTCTAAGAAACTTAAAATCAGTCCAGAGCATTCTATAACACTTCTATACTTTAATATTACTAACAGAATGTTAGCTTTATTTTATTTTTTTAAATAAAGCTATTCTTTTATACTTTACTTTCCAACTCATGGTGATTGTCAAACCTTTTCAAAATTCAGTAATGTTTTGACACAGTTTCATATTAGTTTTAGACTTCTAACAAGCCAGGACTCACAAACAACTGCAGACAAATTGGTGTGTGTTCAGTTTATATATGTGTGAGTAAACTTTGACCGAATATGGCGAGTACTGATAACATTACAGTTCTGTTATTTTAAATAAATACTTTAATAAACAGATAGAAGTTTCAGTTTTAATCCAAGATCTGAATGAAAATGCATAGAAAAATAAGTGACACTAGCATTTATTTTGTACGGTGGCCCTGAAGACCTCCTGCCAGATTTTTAAAACAACCCATAAACAGCCTTCCAGTCTTTTTTTCCCCGGGGGAAAGAAGGAAAAACTTTGTATTTGGGTTGGACTCGCTTTTAGGACCTTTTAAATTTTTTTATTTGGGGCTTCCTTTCTTTTATAACTAAAAAAAAATAAATTCTAACAAAACAAAATTTTTTAATGAAAACCACAATCCGTCCTTTAAACCCTTCAAAAATAAAGGGAAAGATAATCTCCCCCCAAAAGCCTAGTGTTTTGGCCTCCTTCTGCCCCCTTTGTTGTTTCCCTTTGTTTGGCCCTGAGACTGGTTTTTTTGAACATGGGTCTCCAGGTCTAAAGCAGTGGGGGCCCCTTGGGGCAGAAAAGGCAAAAGGGACGGGACAAAACACGGGAATCCCCCCCTTTGGCTGCCAAGAAATGGGGGGAAACCCCAAAATTTGCCAGTCTATTTTTGGAATCTTTTAAAGGATAGGTTGTATTTGTTTTAATACCATAGATATGAACTTTTCCATACCCGTAAAAGTGTGTAAAATGCCAAGAGAGTTTTGGGTTAAATATATTTGGAAAAAATTTTAAAAATGAATGGTTTAAACAAAAAAAAAGCTCAGGTTTTTTATGTAGGACCCTCATTAAAACAAATCCTTCCCAGCGCTCAGAAATTTTTAGAAAAAGGCTAAAAAATAAAAAAGATAACCCCTTTGATTTAAACTTTTTTTAAAAATAATTTTTTTCCCCGGGCAAAAAAACCCAAAATTTTTTAAAATGGGAAATTTTTTTTTGGGAAATCCCTTTTAAAAAGTAGTCATTTTTAATGAATGTTTTTAAAGAACTTTTAGAGTTCGGGTTTGCCCGAAAAACTCTTTTTAATACATACATTTCTTAGAGGATAAATACGTGTGAAAAACTTAAAATTTTGGGGGAAAAAGTAATAATTTGTTGTTTCGGGATCAGTTTGGGGTTTGGTTTAACTTAATTAACTTTTCAAATAAATAAAAAGTTCTCATGATATAAAGGTGGCCCCGGGAAAAAAACGGGGCCAATGTTTAAAGGTAAAAATTAATGAAGAAAATAAGCTTAAAAAACCGCGTATTATTTTAAACTATTTTCAGCCATTAATGGCGGGCAGGTTTTTATTTAACCCTTTTTGAAGGGCCCATTTGTGGTTTCTGCAATGATGTCCCATTTTAGATACTCCCCCAAAAAAAGCTTGCTTCTCCCCAGTTTTCCCCCACCTCTGAGGCATCCAGCATTTGGGAAAAACATGGTACTTTTTTGAAAAATTACATTTTGCGGGAGATTCCTCGGGGATTTTTGCTTTCAGGCCCATAAAACCCAAGCTTATTGTAAGGAAAAACTACCAGTCCCAGGATTAAAATTTTTTCCTTTTTGGGGATTTTCACATTTTTTTGGAGAAAACCCCAAAAAAGGGCCTTTAAAAACCAGAAAAAAATTTCCATTCAACCATAATCTTTATCTGAAGGCGAATAATCCCCAATTTGTTTGCAGTAAATCTGTTCCCTGAGTGGGGTTTTCCTCCCTGTTGAGAACTTTCCCCATCTCCTCATTTTTTTCCAAAATTTTTCTACGGGGGGCGCTAAAACGGTTTCCCCTATCAGTGGTTGCCCCGGTTTTCTTTGAGAAAAAAAGGGGGGGTGCTGGTCTCCATGTACAATGGATACAGCAATCATTTTTCCCTTTCTAAAAAAAAAACTCATTTTCCCGGGCAGCTGTTTTTAAGAGCAAAAAATTAAATTGTGGTTAGTTGCTACTTAAATCTCCCAAATGAAAAAAATTTTAATAACAAGGATTCGGGAAAATTTAGTTTTTTAGTAGTAAAACCCATTTTAACTATACCTAAAAAGACTACCCTCTTGAATTGCAATACAATGTAGGGTTTTTTCTGGGGGTCGATCGAAGATGGGGCAAATTTTCCAGATGGCTCATGGAAGTGTGGGGAAATTCACCCCCTTGGGCCCCTCCGAACCCAAACCCTTTTAAAAGCTCCAGCATCTCATTAAATTTGATGAACATTTTTTTTTGTTGTCAAATACGTGCTGCTTTTGAAACCCCACGGAACGGGCCCCTTTCCCACACATCCGAACATATATTGAATTTGCTGACCTTCTTTGGGTCAATTCCCAGTGAAACCCCAGAAATGGGGGCAATAATTTCATGTGCCTGCACATTTTTTTTTCTCTAAAAAAAAAAACATTTTTTTAAACAGAGTGAAAATTTAATTACTAACACAGGTTCTTCATGGGCAGGTCTTTCTCTTTGCCAAAGTAAGATCTTCAACGCCCGTCTTCTTTCATCAATAAAAATTGGTTTTAAAACAGGTTTTGTAGTTTTGCAACAGAAAATTTTGGCATACCCCATATATGAAAACAAAAAATACAAAAAGGGCATGCATTTTCCCAGAACCCAAAAAATTAAATTTTTATGAAAAAAGTTTATCCCCTGTAAAAAGAAAAGGGAAATACTCCACATCTGTAACAGGAGCTCTGGACATGAGACATTCAGGGGGCCTGGATTTTTTCTGTTATTCAAATGTACAACTGAAAAAAACAAAAAGTGATGAAAAATTAATGTTTGCCCAAATTTAAAAACTATTTTAATTAACATTTTAAAAGGGATGGAGGGGAAAAATCATTTGGTTTGGGGTTTCCCCGAGTTTGAATTTCTTTTAAAAAAAGTTCACTTTCTGATTTTCCGCCTGCTCACACCAAAAAATTGCTGAAAAATCTAAAAAATATAACATAATTGGAAAAAAAAAAAAGACTTAAAAAGTTGGGCCCCCCTTTTTATCAAAATTTAAAAGGCACAAGACCCCGACCCCCTTTTTCCCTTGGGGGGGAAAAGGGAAAAGCATTTTTTCCTTGCATATTACAAAAAATATGCGGTCATGGAAAACCTTAAGGGAGAAAACCCCATTTTATTCTATGTTCTGTTTATTTTATTTGCCCTATAACTCCCCGTTGCATAATGTGACTAAAAAAAAAAAGAAAAAAAAAGGAATGCCTAAAAGCCAAATGGTTTTTGGGAGTGCAATATCAAAAGCTATTTAAGTGTTTTCGTCATTCTTTAAAAACAGATTTTTTAAAAATTAATAGAGATAAAATTTTCAAATTTAAAATCTTATGAGTATTTTGTTTTTTATTTGGGCCCAAAAAAAATGTACCCTTTTCTTGAACCCGACAGAAATGAAAAGACTTTTTAAAAACCCAAAGGGTTTTCTAATTAAATTTTTTCCCGCCCGGTATATTTGACCTTTTAAAAACAAAAAAAGCATCGGAAAATAAACAAGCAAAACAAAACTTTATAGGATATTTTTCCAATAACCCCCCCACACAGGACAAAGAACCAAACTAATTCCCTTATACATACTGCCCTGCAAAACAGTTTAAAAGGGTTTTAAAATACTTTTGGGTACCATACACAACCTGCTATGATAAATTTTTAAAATATAACTTACTCGTTTCAGCCCCCTTTTTTTAAAGGACTGCTTTCATCCAGAGGTTCCCATGGCCCGAAGAAAAACCACAAAACATTTTACAAAAACAGTTACATAGTTTTTTACGGAGCTGAATAAAAAAGGGAAAAAACACATCGGAACAACCAAAAAAAAGGACAGAAAAAATACATTTTTAAATTTTACTTACCAGTGTATCAGAAGATCAAACTTTTAAGGGGTTTTTTTTAAAAACAACTCCTTTGGGGCTGAAGCAGACAAGGGGTTTACAAATCACCAACCCCAAAATTAAAAAAAAAAAAAAAAAAAAAAATTATTTTTTAAATAAGTGATAAAACTAAAATTGTTTTAAAAAATGTTAGGTTTAAAAAATCCAAATGCATAAACCCCAAAACATTGTAAAAAATCATGACTCAGCAGATGCCAAAAACTTTTTTAAATTTTTTTAGGAATTTTCTTGAAAATGTAGGAGGGTAAAGCATGTATGGGGATTGACTTTACTGGTTTATGCCCCTGCTTACTTGCACAAAATTCAAAATTTACATTTTTTGAAATTTAAAATAATGTGTGCCCAAACCCCCACAACAAAATCCCCAGCTTTCCTTTTTCAAAATCCCTTTTTTAACAGAAAAGAAAAGAGGGGGAAAGCTTTGTTGAATTTGCCAAAATTCAGCTTATAAGCAGCAAGGGTAAAAGGTTTTTTTGTCCCGGGGTTAAAAGACCCCTATCCCATCTGGAAAACAGAAAAGGAAAGGCCCATTTTTTTACATCTTTGTTGGAAAATTTCCCTTTATTTTTTTAACAGGGCCTGACTGGGCAGAGTTGTGGGGAGAGATATCTGGCTCTGTTTTAAGGGAATAGTTTTTCCACACATGTGGCCCCTTTGCCCCCCCCTCTGGGAAAACCTCAAACCAGGGATTATCTGAAGAAAAAAGGGTTTGAAAAAACTGAGAAAAAATTTTTAAAAAAATTGTCAAAAATTTTTCTTTTTGCCCCCTTTATTCCCCGTGGTTTTCATTTTGCAAAAAACAAAACCCAAAAGGACCAATTAAAATACTAATATCAGTCAAAGGGGGAATAATGGAAAATTTTACTTTTAAACCACGATTTGGATACAAATAGATCTAATAATGGGTTTGGGAATTTTTTAATCAATTTGCGGGTTTACTATTTTACTGATCATGCCCATGACTGAGTTAACAAGTATTCGCATAAAAATTTGGGGTTTCACTGAACTTTCTTTATACCAGAAAACCTTTATTAAAGCTGCTTGTTTTTAAATCGGGGCCATAGCTAACCTATCCCAAAAATTTTTTTTTTCCCTTTTGCCTTAAACCCCCTTTTCCCTAGGGAAAACTTTGTCAACCCCCGTTTTTTTTTTTGTCGGTTTTAGGAAAGTGGGTGAAGGGGTGGAGTCGGGGAGGGTGGGATAAAAACCCGTCCCTGGGTAAAATGTTATTGGGGGGAAAAAATGACAAAGGGCGCCATCAGAGAGGTGCATCGCCATATATGCCCTAGACATGCCATACTAACCAGAGCAAAACAGATTTCCCAGGTTTAAAAAGCCCCACGAATGCAACGGGCATTTTTTATTTAAACCTATAAGTTGTGTATTCTGAACCTAATAAAAAGGGGGGGGGGTTTTAAATTTAAATTTGAAATTTTCCAGGCCCATTTAAATGGCTACGGGCAAAGGTCGGACCCGCTAAAAGTTAAAAGATAATACATCCATTAGACCCAAAAAAACAATTTTTCATTTCTTTTGAAATTACTTGAAGGCCCGTGGAGAACTCCAAAACATATTTTTGAATCCTCTTTTCCACAGCTGCTGCAAAAAAATTCGGTGACAGCTCGACCAAAATCTTTTCCGCAGCTTGGGCAAACTAGCCCTGGGGGGGGATTGTCTACCCGCCTATCCCAAAAAATTGAAAAGCTAAAACCCCCAAAAATTTTGGTTTTAAAAAACCAAAAGGGCATCATCCAAACAGAGATTTTCCCCCGGTTTTTCCCCCTGAGACCTACCCCTTCCGTTTAGTTTTAAATTGTGTTTTTGTTAATTTTTGTTGTTTTTTTTTTATTTGTAATTGTTCTTAGGTTTAAAGTTGTTGGGGTTTTAGTTAATGTTTTTTTTGTGTTTGAGTTAATGTTTTTGGTTTTTTTATTTTGTAAATTTTGCTTAGTTTAAAGTTTTTGTGTTTTAGTTAATGTTGTTGTGTTTTTTAGTTAATGTTTTTGTTTTTGTTATTTTGTAATTGGGGCCCTTTTTTAAAGTTGTTGTGTTTTAGTTAAAGTTGTTTTTTTTTGAGTTAATTTGTTGTGTTTTTTTTTAAGATGGCGTAGTGGGTTTCAGATAAAGTTTTGTTTTTTTAAAATTTTTTTGTTGGGGAAAAAAACGATTTTTTTTATGTGGTTTGCACTTCAGGGCCACCGTAAATTTTTACCTATTTTATTGCAGACAGTATGGACACAACACATCTGAACCTTTTCCTTGTAGTTTTTTCTTTTAGTTATTTATTTATGAGTAAATCTTGATTTATTCATGTTTTTAGTCTGCAGGGATTTTTGCAAAAAAAAAGTTGAAACACGGTCAATTTACGGCTGGTAACAAGGTAGAAAAATTATAATGATGATGTTTCAAACAGGGGATGTCAACATTTGACTTTAATACTGTTTTGGTCCACATGCCAGTTCCTTGGAAGGCTTGGTCTTTGTGGGGAACTAAGAAGAAAAAGACAAACTTTTTTGTTAAAAGATGCTACTCAATAAAGGTGGAAAAGGCTCTGAAAAATTTTCTTTGTTTGCTTTTGTGTTACAAACTTTTTTTGAATCAGAAGTGGATGTTCTTGTTAAGGACATCAGTCACTGATTAAAAACACCGGGGTACTCCGGCTTCCTCCACGCCCAAGCAGCCTGTTAGGTTAACTGGTCCACTCTAAATTCCCCTTAGGTTAGAATGAGTGTGTGTTTGGTTTTTTTGTGTGCTGCCCCAGGGACTAGACCTGTCCAGGGTGTACCCCGCCTCTCGCCCGTAGACTGCTGGAGATAGGCACCAGCTTCCCCACAACCCACTATGGAATAAGCGGTAGAAAATGACTGACTGACTGACTGACATTGGCATGAACTACAGCAGAGAGGTACAGTTACAAAGTTCACATAAAACTTCAACATGCAAACCAAACGTTTCCTGGAAACCTTGTTCAAATGTGGTGCTGACTTCTCTGACTCTTAAGGTATCTGAGCTAAGAGAAAAGATCAAATAAATGAGAATTCATAATACTTTATAGGACGAAAGGGATGGGACCAAAACTAAATAGACCATTTCAGACTGGTTTCAGTAATAAGTCTCTTACATTACGGGAATGAATGGACATTTATCACTAATTATACACTCTCAAAGCTACTGCAATTGTGAAGGACTCCATCTCAATCACTGAGCTTCCTACCCTCATGAATGAGGCACCCAGCTCCTCACTGCCAGACAACAAACAGCTCCTTCCCTCCAGCCAGCTGTGGTTTTAGATATATTAACATGGCTTACTGCCCAGGGCAGCATGGTGTTGAGGGTTGCACGTTTATAAAAAGAAAAACAAAATTGAGTATTAATCCTTTGATTAGGTATTTACATGTTCTGTAAGATAGGATTGGACACCCTCTTCTGTTGTGCAGTGTGAGGAGTGTAAGAAATTATGGCACTGCTCCATGGCCAGTTAATGAAGCTGAAGTTAGTATCTGATTCACACTACACATCTGTTAAAATGTATTTTTATATTGCACACAAATTCACTCAACATATCAAATGAACATTTTTTTTTTCAGTTCTAAATTGTTCTTATAAGATACATAAAGCATTTTTGCAGAAATGGCTTAATGCAGGGAGTGTTTCTACAGTATCTTTGACTTTGTGTGCAAAGGCAGGAGGAGCTTTCCCAAGAAGCCATCCATGCAAGAACTGCTACTACCCCAAGCTGCTTGACTTTTAAACACCCAGAAACTAAATTGAAAATTAACACATTCTGAATGCATTTCTCTACCCCAGCTTATTTTTACCCATTTGACTCACTCTGTTTGCACATTGGTTGCATTGTTTTGCACCTCAATGAGACTACATTTCGCACTGTGCCCTGTTCCTAGTCTGTCTCGATTGCTTCCACTGTCTCATGTAATAATTCTCTTGCAGTGCCTGAACACATTTGCACAATGCATAAGTGTATAGTAGTGTTGCATTATGTTGCATATGTTTTTTCACATCTCTTTGTATTTTTTCTAACTGATCGCACAGCAAGGCTAATGGAAGATTGTCTTATTTCAGTAAGTATTGTATAACCTGTACACCGCCTTGCAAAATTATTCACACCTACTGAACCTCCTTCTTTGTGCTTTCTGTGTCTTCTATGTGACCTGTGGCAAACTTCAAAACAAGACTTTTGTGATTTTTTATCAAAAGGGGCTTTCTTCTTGCCACTCTTCTATACTGGCCAGATTTGTGGAGTGTACGACCAATAGCCATGCTGTCTCCAGATTGTCCCACCTGCGAATCTCTGTAGCTCCTCCAGAGGTGACTTCTGAATGAATTTGGTTGCACTGCATTTATTTAGGTGGTATCAGATTAAAGCGGACCGATACAAATGGGTGACACACTTTTCAGATGTTGAAATTTGCTATTGTGAATTGAAAAAATGTGAAAAGTTTAAGTAGCATGAATATTTTTAAAATATCTGGTTGAGAAGACAATAAAAACCTCTCGATCCTTGACTTGAATTTTGACTCTGACGTATCTTAGCAATTTAAAAATTAATGAAACAAACGCCTGAAACATCTGCTTTAAATTTAAGTGCAAAAACAGATTTAAATACAAAAATGCTCCGTCTTTATCAACTCTTTGGACATCTAGATTATGAACAACCTCAACCGGTTTAGTGTACTGAAACTTTAAATAAAATCCTGTCTAAATATTTTGCTCCAAAAAAAAAGTCACAGCAGACATGCAGCAGATATCCCCAGAAGAAGGATTCTTCAATTTTTACAAGGTCATTTGTCATTCGTCTTAGATGTTCCACTGACAGTTTGGCCTGTAATAAACATCTCGGCGTCCATCTCATCCTGTTCCCCATTCTATCTATTGTTCAGGTGGATTCCTGCAGAACGGTGCATTTGGGACTTTATGGGACTAGTCTTCACAGGATCAGTTTTGTACATAAAAACAGCAATTAACCAGATACACTTATTTATTGAACAGTTCTTTTACAAAATTTGCAGAACATGAAACATGACTTCTTTTTTCATATTACATAACTGTTGATAAGGTCTTTTCCCTTTAAAAGGTTCCGTATCTTCACTCTGAAAAGCAGCAGTCAAATCATTTTTCCTCAGGCTGGAGAAAATTTCAGGCTTCAGCAGCGTCGGAAACGTCTTCTTAACACCCCTCTCCTTTCCAGCAGCAGGGTCTCCATCCTCCGCTGTCAACTGTCAGAACAAAATCTTTCTCGCCTGTCATGCTGCAACTTTTGACTCAATCTCTCTGCCCACCTACCACCAAACTTCCTTTCCAAAGATAGAGATGCGGTTTAATGTAGCTGCCGCAAATCAAAAGCTCATGTGTCTCCTAGAATCTGGACAACAGAAATATTGCTGATGCATTTGGCAAGTTTCATTCCCACTGCTGCACTCTCTTACCGGCCGCAGCCAGTCTTGACAGTGAGTAGTTTCCCATCTGTCACTGTGCTGTCACAGGCTGTACACATTAGTCCAAAAAGTGCTTTCTAGATTTCTGTTTTGAGGTTTTTTTTGCCTCATACTTGCTGAGGCAGCTGTGACATTCTTCTCTAGGAGCGGGCTGACTGTGGCCTTCCTCTGCTTGAAGGCTTGAAGTGGGATTGTTCCACGGGTTGCCACTGAGGCTTGTTGAGTCCAATGGATAAACTAATGAGCCCCTGAAGGCTAGTGGATATGCCCAATAGTCTTGTTAGAACGCCAAGATGACAGCAGCATGGGTGCAGGGGGATGGGTGGTTGTTAGAGTAATAGAGAAAGAGAGGCATGCCGGAGGGAAAGATAGTGTGACTTGGAATTTAAGAGAGCAGTTGGGAAGCTATGGCCATGCCAGAAGCTGGTTGAAATTATTAATTTGTCACTGAAGAGATTTAAAATTAAAAATGCACTGCAACGTATTAGCAGGATTTAAGTGGCAGCTTCTTATTCGAGAATCAAAAGCTCGCATTTTGCTAATTACCATTATCCATGAAGCCAAACTGTGAACAAATTAGCAGCATATGTTGGTTAGAGTTCAAAATTTAACACTCCCTACCCTGATTACACAGATCAGGTATAGCATTATGGCCACCTGCCTGCAAAGGTGTTAATCCCCTGTTTGATGCCAAAATTGTCCCGATCCATTGAGGCATGGACTCTACTAGACCCCAGGGTAGTGTGCAGTGTGCTGTGGGATCAGGCACCAAAAGGTTGGCAGTAGATCCTTTACATTCATTAGATTCTAAGTTGCGGCCTCAATGGATTGGAATTGTTTCTAAAGGACATCCCACTGATGCTTGATTGCATTGAGGTCAAGGGAATTTGGAGATAAGTCCAGAAATATAAGCAGGGTATTCTCCTCTCACCTGATTTGTTTTGTGCTACAATCTTTGTGTGTGTCTGTGTGTTTTTTTTAAAACTTAAGATCCAACCTGGACAACATCCATCCATCCGTGCAGCCACCCATACATCCATTGTGTTCTATTTATCTGTAATCGGGTCAGGGAGGTTACAGGTCCAGCCTTGTTCTTCTTTCTGTCATGATCCGACTACAGGTGAGGCTCCAAATGTAAATGAACTAAAAAGTCTAGAGCTTATGTTTTATGGCTTAGGTCTTTCTTCACACCAACACTCCAGAGCAGCACGAACATTGGAAAAGGCACTAAGATACCTAAAGTTCTCTGCTTAAAGTCCACCTTTTAATGATTGAAAACACATGGCCTTAGACTTTGCAGATCCTACTTTTATCCCAAACACGTCCTGTAAATGGGAATACTTGAGATTTTATTGAATAGAGTTTAGTGATTCCTAAAATTGGCACAGCCATTAGAAATGAAAACAACAAATAAACCATGAAAGGGCAAAGTCAGAATGAGACAGGAACTATACCAAAATTCTAACCTCTCTGAACTCTTTTTTTAAACTGGAGTTTCTAGTCTCTTTCAGGAAGAATTTTGCTTATTTGCCAGGAGACGGCAAGAGCAAACATTTTGTGATCTTTCTTTTTCAAAATGACTCCAAGATCCTCAGGATAGATGGCCCATTAGGATTGGGTGACTAAAACAGGAACTCAATCTAATGCCTCATTTCCTCTCAGAGATGAGACAAGCTTTAAGGCTTGACCTCTCCCAACAGGATCCCTGTCTTTCTACACTGGCCATGTTGTAATCTCACACTTCACTGTCTCGCTTAATCCAAAAATAATATCAAACACATTAGTAAAGGCAAAGGGCTGGAAAATCCAATTTGAAAATCATACTGTGTGCTCCAAGACTTGATCATTCCATATTTGTGGTGTCAAGTGTGGTTTTATTAAACATTTATCTCAGATGGGGGAAAAAGTGACAGAGAAAGCAGGTGAAATCAAGAACTGACTTGAGCATTTTGTTTCCAGTCTCAGCAGTATAAGAAAGTTCGTTTCTCGGAAGTAAATTAAAGAACAATGAAAATCTTTTCCAGACGACCAAACACATCGGCTCTCTGATAAACCTCTTAGGAACCTGGGGAAATATGTTTGCCGTTGACAGCTTATTTAATTTTCACAGCAAGGTTATTAGCCCCTCCAGCAGCATGGCTCCAAGAATATCATTGCTGGTTTGGAGGTTGGTTCACTGATTGGGTTGAGACTGAATTTTCAGCTTGGAAGGATGGACTGGCTGGATGGCACACAATGAGTTTTGCACAGACATTGGCAATCCTTGGGGTATATCGCTTACTGACCTTGGTGGTACTCTCACTTCACTATCATAAAGCACTTGAACGCATAAATGTTTGGTTCATTGGTATAATTTGTTGCAGATATTTATGGTTTTCAGGGGATGATGATCAGTATAACATCTCAAATAAATTGTTGGGCTGACATGGATGTTGGCTGAAAGATTTTATTTTTTAAGTCTATGCTTCTTATCTTTAATTTGCAAAGCAGAGTTTCAGGAGATTTGTGAGATCACAGCAGATGAGCAATATTTGGTTGATCCATAAACAAAAGATGAAAGTCATCAGTCTAGATCTGCACCAGATGGGAAAAATTAACTTTAGTCCTCACAGTGACTACTTACCGAATTATTCACTCAAACACTTGGCAAATTACTTGGCGCTGTCAATGAATTCAGCCTCTAGAGTTGAACAGATAAGAGGACACAAACATCCTGAAGCTTACAACCAGTTCACCTCTGGTTGGATTAGAGATGTATCACTGGTCTACCCAAAGAAAACTTGGTCGCTATTAAAAGCAAAGTCCAACTAATGTTACTGCTTCTTATCTTGCTACATATGCTGGTACATCAAACAATGAAATTTACATTTGTCTAAGCATAAGGTGTATTCTGTGAAACATCAGGTCTTATCAGGTGCCTGAAGTATATTCAATTCAATTCAAAAATACTTTATTCATCTCAAAGGGAAATTCAGTGTTGTTGTAGCTCATTTTATGAAGGTTTCTTCAAAGAGCTGTTGTAGATGCTGATGGCTGTGGGCAGGAAGGATGTCCTGAAGAATCCTCTGTCTGAAGACACTCTGTTGTTGTGCAACAGTCTTAGAAGAGGATGCTCAGGGTTCTCCATAACGTTCTTCATTTTATGAAAAATCCTTCTTTGCACAATGATCTCCAGAGGTTCCAGAGGAGTCCCGAGAAGAGAGCCAGCCTTCTTTATTAGCTTGTTCATATGTATGTGATTGGACTGCCCTATACATCTTCATCTGTGTAGACAGAGCACTGGCATCATGTAGCATGAAATTAATTTAAAAATAATCCTCTCTGCAACATTGGTGTAACCCTTACATAAATTTTGTAACAGTAGCTCCTATGTATGGTATTTATGCTGTCTCTCAGTTGCATCATCGTACACCACTGAGATATAAAGCAGATACACAATCATGTGTTGGAGGTATAACAAGTTTGTTTTTATATGACGATTGTTATGTGCTGCTGGCATAGGAGGAACAGTGTCACTCTAGCACTAGTTACCCATCTGATGTGCGTCCTCCAAGATGGCGGACAGGAAGTTTGCTGCTGTCATTTGAAAAAGCGCATACCATTAGCTAGTTGCTAGTTCATATCAGAAATATTTTATCACAATATATATAGTTAGAGTGGCTTAGGTTATTCTGAGCTATCTCTGTAGTTATCATGCTATAGGCTTAGGCTGCTGGAGGAGATAATGACCACTTTCACCCTATTCACTACATTCTCACACTACTCTCCAATTTTGCATTATTTGCTGTTATTTCAGCTTCTAACTTTATGTTCTCTCTCTTTTCTCTTCCTAGAAGCTACACCTGGCCTGACTCTGTGTCTACCTGTGACACCTTTCTGGAGGAGGGCATCGTCCAAGCTCCTGCTGGCAACAACTTAATGCTCACCCTCTACCAATGATCCACTTGGCCCTGTCTTTCAGTGTTTAACCCTTTCTCTCTCCTAGACATATAGCTACTGATTGAGCGTCTACTGTGACTAACTATGTGCTTTCTTTCAGACTCTAACCTTGAAAACTGGCTCAGAGTTTATCTGTTCTTTCTTTCTAGATGAAATGACTAAAGGAGCTACATCCATCCCCATAGAAAGTACTCCTGGATCAGTGCTTCTATGTTCTCTTTGTGTCTCTGCTCTGTTCCCCCAGTCGGTCGTGGCAGATGGCCGCTCACACTGAGCCTGGTTCTGCTGGAGGTTTCTTCCTGTTAAAAGGGAGTTTTTCCTCTCCACTGTTGCTACATGCATGCTCAGTATGAGGGATTGCTGCAAAGTCAACGCCAGTGACTGTCCACTGTCTCTACATGTTCATCCGGGAGGAGGGAATGCTGCAAGTCACTGACTGGATGCAATCTGCTGGGTTTCCTTAGATAGAAAAACTTTTTATCCAATTTGAATAAATAACTGAATCTGACTGCACTGTTCAATGGTTAGGATTACTTGGAATGTATGTACCTGACTTTTGTGAAGTGCCTTGAGACGACGTGTTGTGAATTGGCGTTTTATAAATAAACTGAATTGAAACTGAATTGAAACAATATTTTGTGGTATCAAGTGTGATAATGATAAATGCGACTAACAATTATTTAAAAATTCATCCTTTTTGGCAATATCTCTGCCATTACATACCTTCAGAGGCCCACAAATGTAAGCTATAAAAGTAAAATGTACCCATTATCAAATATCCTACTTCAGTACACCAGTTACAACAAGTATTGCAATAGCACCACTAACAGTACACACTAATTGCATTAAAATTAATTTCTATTTACTGGTGCTACCATTTAATCAACAGGGGTAACAATGACCGTACATTGTTGACCTGATTGATTAAAGTGGTAATAACTTTGACAAGGGTATAAACATTTTCAAGTGAATAAATATACAGGTGCCTTTTTGAATAAATCCCAGCAATTGAACTAGGAGTTCTCATTTTTATCGGTACAAATATATTATACTGATATTTTTCACATCCTTTCACAAATGGTCAAACAGGGTGTGGCTCGTGGCGCAGTAGTAGAGCGCGCAACCCATGTACAGAGGCCTTAGTCTTCGACAAAGCTGTCCCAGGTTTGAGTCCCGGCCCAGTGACTTTTTCCCCATGTCTTCCCTCCATGAAAAAAACCAAATGGTCAAACAAACTAACGACATCCCTAGTTTCCTCATGTTAGTGGCTTACATTCTTACCTTGCACAGTCACCACATTAGTATGTTGGATTGGCGATGTTAGCATGCATCAATCACAGCTGGCAGATATAGTTAACCAATGCTAATATCCTTAAAACAGAGTGGCTAAACATCTGCCCATTCAAATATGAAGTCTGACTTTCCAACATGAAAATCAATGGTTCAACAGTCGAAGATTTCATCTAAGTGGAAAAACTTTCAAAAAGTGTCCAAAGGTAATTTTACTCAAAGAAATTTAGGAACAATACACCACACAGCAGTTTATTACCATCCTGCTGCTTTTGCACATCAGCCATATGTATAAAAGAAGGGCAAGCAATACCTGTCTTCCAAGTACGAACAAATAATTACTTGGGTAGGTTGTGTAGCAGACCTTTACTCAGGCTGAAATTTTTCATAAGAGTACTGTATGAAAAGGCTAATGAGCCGCACGGTTTTCAGCAGATGGCAGCGTGCAGGCCCAAAACTTTTAATTTCACGCTTCTGGTGTCTATCATGAAAGGGTAGAAGACAAAGAAAGCCTGGAACTGGAAAAGCCTTCAGGATGACTGTGTCTGTCAGTGTGTTCAGTATACCAGCAGCAGCCAGTAATGTGCCATTGCTCCCCCTGCTCGGCCGACTTGAAACAAATGGGTTATTTAGAGCCCACTTCATTTGCACTTGTGGAGAAAGGGCCGAGAGGAAATGAGAAGCCCCTGACGGTTCAGCGTTAGATGTAGTTAATTAGCCAATTCACTCTGTGCTTTGCCGCCTCAGTGGGCGTAGTACCTCCTTGTATTTTACACGTAATTGTCACTTGCTGCATCAGCATTCAGCAGATCCAGGCATGCAGTCAGTAGTGGATATTTCCCCCTCGTTCCTGCCAGGACCTTGTAAAAACAGACGTGCAGGCAGATATTATGCTGCACAGTTTTTCAAAGACAGCCTGTTTGCACTGGATGCTGTGTTCATGGGGCATAAAGCAGAGGGAGTTCCAGCTGTGTGTCTAACAGCAGTGAGCTTTAATCAGCTGGTGTGACTTTTTACAGCCAGTGTACTTGTAAAAAAGTGGTCATGTCTTAATTTACATATCCAGAAAATCCACTAAAAGAACTTTGAGAATGGCTTCTCTCTTTTTCAGAAAGAAAACGCAGATCAACAGCTCAGCTAGGAGCTCAGTGAGTCTGTAATGCACAGAACCATCAATCTATCGTCTATATTCGTTTATTTTTACAGGGTCGTGGGGGTGCCTATTTTCAGTGGTTATTGAGCGAAAGGCGCGGTACACCCTGGACCGGTCGGCAGTCCATCACGTAATAAAAACAAAGACTCCCAGAACAGTGTGTCCGTGCTGAAACCTCAGTGGCTGCTGCTATCAAATATTCCTGCAGGTCTTTTGCAGTCAGTCCATGGTGTTTGACCCCCAGCCTCCTCAGGAGTTTGGTGGCAGCTGCTGACAGCTTCCCCCATCTGCCATGTCCAGGTGTAGTCACTGTTCCTTTGGCTTCAAACTATGCTTGCAACTGTATCTGTAGGGACATTTAGGGCTTTTGTCATCTTTTTGTATACTTTCGTATTTCTCTGAATATTTTTGGACAGTTTTCTTGATTGAGCCCTTTTTGTAACATGCAATAATACGTCACCGTCAACAATTCAGATATTTGAGCTGCTCAAGCATACCTGATGCAACTAATGGAGCCCCTGATTGGTTGTATCAAGTGGGGCTGAGCAGATGTACAATGCCAGGAAGTTTCTTTGCCAGCAGGAAATGAGACCGTAAAAAGATTACAAAACTATGTAAAAAGAGCAACCATTTTGAACAAAAAAATATTTAAATAAAAAAAATGGCATGTTGAAAATTATTCATACCCTCCCCAGTAATCACTGGATAAATCATTATTGACATTATAGCAATAAAACCCTTTCGCACAATTGTTGACCAGCTTTTTGCATGTTAAGGTATTTTGAAGGGGAAACATGTTAATAAAATTTAAAGATTACTTTAAACCTAAACCTGCCAGGTGTACGAATCATTTTTGGCTCAACTGTATGCTGTCCTTCTTGGTTAAATAATGCATGAAGAGGTATGCTGGATAATTCCCACCAACTGCCTTTACATGCATGTGAAAAAGAAGCATCACTGCATGCCTTCGGGCTGATGTGCCTGGATATGATTAATACTATGACCCCCACATACACCAACATTCCTTTCATGCAAAAAAAAGACAGGGATTTTCTGCTGTAAAAAAAAAAGTTATGTTTATTATAACTGTAAAAACTGCAGATAGTTATTGTAAATACACATTAAAAGAAAGCAATTACTACAGTGAAGTGACCAACCCTTGGAAAACTCTAAAGACATTCAAGTTTAACACTGCCAGCCAGGACTCACATCCTGGCAGCATCATGTCTCAACATGAAAACCTCACCATGCTTAACATATCACATACTTTCTACATTCCACACTGAGCTCAATCTGTTGTACAGACAAAAAATGCATGTGGAAGCTCAGAGAGGGACATTGTCTTCTCTTCAAGAATGCCGAGCAGAGTCGGGACTCTCTGGGTGTCTCACAGTTTCAGGTACGCCACCTATGAAAGATAAGGGGGAAGTTCAGCAAACACAAAAATCTATTCTGAGCATAGAAAGCAGAGTAAAACTAAAATGTCCGTTTCCTGAATGGTTGCAATGGTTTCTTTTTTTCCCATTTGATGCTCAAACCTACTGGATCTCTCTGCTCTGCTTATTAGGACAGCAACAAACTATCTGCATTCACTAATCTTCAAACAATAAACAAAAAAACACATAAGGTAGGGATCTAACAAACTTCAAAAACACACATTCAGATAAACAAAGCCCAGAAAAATAAATGGGCTCAGCGCCATCCTTTCGCTCCATCTGCTCTTCCTGGGTGTTTGCCTGCTGCAGACAATGGTTGCGCTCCACTGAGGGCTCCATATTGGGATGATGGATGAGGGCATTTGCCACACTCAAGGCCCTGTCTTCTCCATCCCCATGCCAGTGTCTGCTCACCGCTCAAGCGCATCAGTCGTAATTCATACAAATGATACAAAATGGCAACTTAGAGGTGAAGTGGACACAGTCCATGAGAGCGGTGACTCTGAAACCAGAGGCCTGGGAGTCTGGACAGCAGAGAGCTGGGATATACTGGCTAGATAGAGCTGCTCTATTAGGAGGAAAAACGGACTGGAATTAAAAGGAGAATAAATAAAAGTAATCCTTCAGTGAGAAGATTTTAGAAGCACTAAGCCAACAAATTCTGCAAAATATGGTTTCATAAAAAAAGAAGAGTCTGAATAAAACTGAACATTTTTGGGCCAGTAACCAAAACAAAAAAAAAAATTAATTCCAGGCAAATAACGTTCATAAGACAAAATAATAATCAGGCTCAGGTCTCGGATACTGGAAAAAAAATACAGAACATTAAAATAATTTTCATAGCTCATGAATGTATTTTATTTTGTCATTTTACAACCACAAGTTTTAATTATTTTATTGGGATGGAATAATCCAAAGTATTGTATTATGAGTTGGAAGTGGTAGGAAAAGGATGCTTTTTCTTTTCTTTGCCAAAATAGCTCAAGCTCCATTAGACTGAATGAAGGGCTTGCCACAGATTTGGGTCTGGGCTTTGACTGGGCCATTCTAACATGTGGATATGCTCTGATGTAAACTGTTCCATTGCAGCTCTGAGTCTATGTTCACTGCTGGATGGTGAACCTCAACCTGAACTCTTCTACAGCCACCATGGTATTCGCCCCACAGCACCGAAAAAAATAGCAAATAATTCCCATTGAATAAAAAGAATGCAATTCTCTATCTGACATGTACATACATAGCATACTAATTTAACAGCCAATTAAATATCAGTGTGATGAACTATTAATGTACTCCTGGCACATAGGTAATGTGGCGTAATGGTGGTAAAGAGGTCTACAATGCTCTTATTGTGCTGAAGATCCTGAGTTTGAACCTTGGTGTGCGGTGTGTGAGATGCAGCATAGTTCTAACGCTTAAAAGGCTGGTTCAGATTATGGCCATGTTTCCTTATGCCCATGTTTCCTTACATTGACATACAGCATCCTTTTCTTCCAAATCAGACTGCAACACATGGGATGAGTTGGGTTGAACCAACTAAAAGTGAAGAAGGGTGAGACTATGATTTTTCAATTACTTTTTGTATGCCTGCTGGTTAAAAAAAGTATAAGAATTACCAGAGACCTTCTAAACTTACACTGCAGGGAGTGATCAGATTTCTTTAGGTCAAAAAATGAGGAAGTACAAACATAAATTTGCTCCTTCACTTTTTAAAATGTGTTCAGTTTATTACATCTGATCAGATCACCTTTTTCATATGTTTGCTTGTGGCTTTCTTCTAACTGCAAACAGGACATCCTTTGGCCTCTTCTTTCCCCCTGTCCCTGAGGCTGGATTTGTGTGGTGCATGTTGAGATATCTCCCCACCTAAGCTGTGGATCTCTGCAGCTTCTCCAGATTTAATATGGACCTTCACTGGTTTCTCTGATTAATTAGCGTGTTAATTTACCTGGACAGCCATGTCTTAGCAAAGCTTCCTGGATGATAGATCAAAAAATGTTCTGTGAGATGAATTAAAATTAATATTTAATCCAATTTTATTTGGCAAAAATATTTTTATTACAGTTTTCCCTTAGTGGTCCATTAAATAAAATCCTAATAAAATACACTTAGGAGATGAAATGTAAAAACTGTCAAGGCGTATAAACGACTTTGCAAGGCACTGTAGCTGGTTTTAAAACTGTTCTCTCTAATGAAATGTCTGAAAATGATCCGGAGTAACAGTCAAACCATCACTATCATTCTGAGAGGGCAAATTCACTACATCACAAAAAGTCATCTGCTTTTGTCCAGTATTGTGGAAAACAAGATGGAGGGCCCCATTTGGACCGAACGTTTTTGTTGTCATGAACACAAACTGTAAACTTCAGGGTGAATACCAGCAGTTTGGTTAAAGCATCACAGATACAAAGCTAATTGTCTCGCTCACAGCAGATCTTTTTTCCCCTTCTTGTAAATCAATGAGTGTACTAGGAGAAGCTGCACAAAAAAGCCTTCTCAGATACATTTACAACTGTGAAATACAAACTATGAGCACATTCAGGGTTTCTGACAGTAGGCCTGTCTACTAAATGGAGCATAATATGCCTAAGGGTGCTTTAGCTCTTTGATTTGAGCAGAAAAGACTTAAATATTAAACATCAGTAAAATATTGAGAATAACACATCTAGCTGTTAGGACAGATTTAATCGTTAGTTTAGTTTCCCACCCGTACAAAAGCTCTTCAGTTGAAGGTTTACTGAAAACAGCAGGTAGTTATTTAATGCCTGTTTATTAAAGGTGTTGAGACAATGATAAGAGGCTGGTAAAGGGAGTCTTTGATGCTGGGTCCCAGAGCTCTTATCTAAAAACTCCAAACTTGGCAAGCAGCACGTAGAATGTTTCTTTCTATGTGAAGAAACAGGCCGAGACGGGCGAGGACACGCAGAACTTGATTAAAGGAACACGGGCAGAGTAACGTCAAACAGAATAATAACATAGTACTACAATGTTTTAACCTGTAACATACCACAGACTTTACTTTTTTTTTTTTTAAGAACAGCCACGTAAGTATTGTGTTTGCAAAACTAAAGCTGCCATAACCAAGAATAGCTACAGAAATAAATCAATAGCTTAATAATGTCATTTTTGTGACAAACAAACCAATAAACAAAAATAAATCATTTTTTCTGTGTTATTAATTTTGTTGTCATTTATTCCTTATTTTTTATTTATTTTTAGAGACATTTATGAGAAAAGCAAAACAGAATATGGAACGAAATTGTTGGAGGTGAATAAAGAGGACACAAATTGGAAAGTAATAGACAGGAAAATATATCTATAGCAGTAACAAAAGTGACTATATTTAATTGAACGATTACAATACTAGAAGTTTGGCTATGCAGGAGAAAACGTGGAGTAGAGCCACGGCTCATCCAGATCAACAGGAGCCAGTTAAAGTTATTAAGACATCTGGTATTCACCTTGGACGCCTCTCTAGGGAGGTTTTCCGGGCATGTCCAATTGAGAGGAGACCCCGAAAAAGACCCAGGACACGCTGGAGAGACTACATCTCTGGGCTGACCTAGGAACGCCTTGGGTTCTCCCAGAAAAGCTAGAAGAGGTGACTGTGAAAAGAGATGCATGGGCTCCCTTACTCAAGCAGCTGTCCCCGCAACTCGACCATTTAATTTATTTCTAAACTTACTCTTAACTAAGGCAGCTTTGGTCCTCCACAATTCTCCGGTTGGGTTGTTTTTAAGTTATTTCATACAGAATCAATAAACCTCATTTTCAGAGCGTTATTGATTGATATTCACAGTTGGCAGAGCTCAATTTATTTTATTAATGTGAAAGAGCCACACAGACTGCAACCCATTCAGCTATTTATGTTATACATTATTGAAAAACTCAGTAAAAATGATCACATCTGCTCAGTGAAACAGAGACCGGCAAAGCAGAATTGGTTTGACAGTATCCATCACTGTGTGTGTATATCTATATATATCTATATATATATATAGATATATATAGACACACACACACACACACACACACACACACACACACACACACACACAC